>UXGD01000059.1:0-123284 GCA_900474315.1 Torymus auratus
TCTCTCTCTCTCTCTCTCTCTCTCTCTCTCTCTCTCTCTCTCTCTCTCTCTCTCTCTCTCTCTCTCTCCCTCTCTCTGTCTTTCTCTCTCGCCCGACGTGTCGGCCGTAACGAGAACGAACTGACCCACCCGTGTACGCGGATGTACTTTATTTTATAGACGCGCGCGCGGCTATGGTGCTCGCAGTCTTTTTCGAATGCGTTTACGTTCGCGCATGTGAGCGTCGAACGACGTTGTTTCGGCCCGTATATACGCGCAAGGTCCAAGTTGTCGTTCTGCGCGGAAATAATACTGCCTTTTATTGATATACACGCTCAACAAGTAACGCTGAAACGCAGCAGAGGTATAAATCAAAAAGTTTTCGGGAGGCGCGTTCGTGTCCTACGGTAAATGACGAAAAGTTATTTAGATCTCGTTCGGAGGTATAAATACATGAACGGAATGGAATAGTTTTCTTTTTGTTATTTATTTTTCAATTTATTTTTGGACTATTTATATTATCGCGATACGGGAACTTATTCGTTTTTTTAATTAAAAAAAAGAACGCTATAACGGCGAGCTTTTCTGGAAAAATACGACAAAAAAAAATTCGGTTAGTTAAAAATAATATTTCTTTCGTTAAAAAGATACAGCCGTAATCAAGATTTTAATTACGTTTTTGAAAAAGTAGAAATACAATATAAATTGGTTATTTACCATGCGATGAATGTAGAAAAGCGGAAAATCGTGTTATTAAAGTTTCACGATACAAGCCCCGTGCAGCGGGAAAAAGGCGCGCGCTCAACACATTTTCGGGACTACATCATTTTATTAAAAATGTAGTTTAATATGAGAAATTTGTATCATTCTGTTTCGTCAGACTGGAATGACTTTGTCGCTCAATATGTATACTATCCGGACAGCGAGAGAGAACCGGAGAGCAGAGAGTTTCATAATATCAAACATTTTTGCTCCAATATTAAATTAGTACCTTTCATTTCCATTTCCCATGAAAAAAAGAAATTTCGTCGTTTCTCGTCAAAGGCTATTTTCATTCCCTTCCCCGCCAAAAAAGCCCACATATCAAACCTAATTCGCAACATAGTATTCCACCATTTTCAAGAATCTCATTTGCAAAATGGCAATCACCGGATTCCCCGACAGACTCTCAACCCACTGCGAAACATCATCTCTCTCTTCCTCTCTCTCTCCCCATCAGACACATCACTACCACAAGTACACAGCGAATACTTTTCGTACATCATGCCCCTCCCCTCTGCCACCACACGCGCGCATATATAACTCTCTCTTCCGCTGCAATGCTAAAACCCCCGAGCCATTAACATTACATCGGCTATACGCAGGTACACCGGCTTTAATGCAGGTGCAGCGCGTGCTCTCTCTCTCTCTCCCTTCCTCATAGCGTAAAAACTCCCCCCCTACTACCACCACGAAGCCGCACGCGCGAGCGCATCAGATAAGTAGACTGGAAGGTCGGGCACACGCGCCGGTCTTATATATCCACTAAAAGGCTAACCGCAGATGAAACTGCACCGCGAGAAAAGTAGGTTTTCGGCCGGATGAGACGGCGCCGCCGCCGCCGCGGTTATGTCATAAAGCCCCGCTCGGCTCCTCTCTGTGTGTATGTATGTGTGTGTATACAGGGAGAAAAAGGATAACCGAAATTTTCACCCACAAAACTAAAAGCAACGAGAGCCAGCGTATCCGTGGTATACATATTATACGGTATACGTGCATATACATATACTTGAAGGAAGGACGAGAAAATCTCGACTTTTTCGCTTGTATATTATACATATATATACAGCATAACGATATAACCTTTACCTGAGTTGCCTCATCTATAGATGTGCGCGCGCACAGGCGCGCATACATATTACATACACGCGCGTCTACATTATCCGCAGTATACGCTTATATGTATATATATACGCACGTACATACGGGCGCACACGACACGAGGCCCAAAACTTACTCTCGGACGAAACTTAGCCGCGTGTTCGCTCGGGGCTGTACCGCTGCTGCTCGGCCGCAGCAGCCCCCGAACCGCGCAATATTAATATCAATGCCGAGCCGGAGTGTCAAAAGTTTCGAGAGCAGAGCGAGAGAGAGATACGCTCTCTCGAGTGGTTTCGCTCTCTCGCTCTCTCTCTCTACCCCTGCAACTTCGCTCTCTCGATTTTGCCGGACGCTCGGCGGGAAAAGAGAGAGAGGGGTGCAGTGACCCGCCCGGCGTATTATACATGCGAGCGGCGAGCGCGCGCTCGATTACGCGCGTGGCCGACGTGTCCGGAGAGTTTTTGGGAGGATGGGATATAGAGGACGAGATGAGGAAATGATGGGGTTCGCGTCGAGAGGATGTGTGGTCTAGGATGGGATGGGGTTCATATACAAGGGGTTGTTTAGAGGAGGGTAATAGAAGTATCTCGACGGGGAAATTTGATTTTGAGCGACCTGAATATGTATTTTTAATGTGGCGCTATGAAGTTGGATCTAAATTGATTTGCATTGATATGATATAATATTCGATATATGCGATCGAATATAAGGAATATATTATATGAGATTCGGAAGATATCGAGTGCGGTTATTTAGAACCATTTTAAATGATTGAATGCGGGAGTTTGAAAACGAAGTTAGTGATAAGTGATTCAATTATGACGAATTGCGTTTTTTATGCTGGGTGCTGTCGACTTTAGTAAAATTGATAAATTCATTTACCGTGGTTACAAATATCTCGCAGTTAAATATTTTAACGTATGTTTTATTACATTACTAGAGTTTCCGTCGATTCAATTTCGTGAAATTCACATATAGCATACTGACGTTTACGACACTTCGTTGATTATTCACAGTTCATTATTTATTACAGTATGTCTGTATGCACCTCGATTCGGTATAACTGCGTTATAGAAAAATAGGAAGAAACCGTATTTCCGTTTAAATCCTTCCTCGCAAGCTTCAATAATTCCTAGCTACCGATTTCTCAAAATGAATTTCCAAGAAACTCCACGCCGCGATATTCAATATAGTCGTCCCAGAAGCTCGCGTGAATGAATCTTTAATGAAAACTTTGGCGGAAGAAAACGCCGCAGCTACAGCAACGAAACAAGAACACCAATCAATGAATCATCAAAATCTTATTTTCATCAGCTTCATAGCTCGTTACGAAATCGGACGCTCGCGGCCCAGTTTTTCGCGCCCGCGTACAGCAGCTGCCGCGAATACTTAGGTGTAATGAAATATCGCTACATCACTGGGGGGTTCCCGCCAAGTTGCGACCAGTGCGATACCTACCGCTTCTTCTTCTTCTTCTTCTTCTTCTTCTTGGTTCGTCGTTTTTTTTTCTTCTCTCGTTGGCCGCCAGAGCCGTTCTTATTCCACGCGCCAACCGGAGATTCCAACTTTCTCTTCTACCTCTCTCTCTTTCTGTTACCCCCCGCGAATCGTCTGCCGGTGGTGCATCGGTGTGCAGACCGATCGATATTATACAGTCCGCGGGATTGCCGCGGGACTACTCGGCGGGAAGTGGAATGCGGACGTGATCCTGGCTATAGTTGCGGTATTTCTTTTTATGCCGGAGGATGATGATTGTGCAAAATTCGTACGTGATTAGTAATTGATAATGGCGTGGGAGTAGATTTGTTTTTGCAAATGCGAGATCAATTGAGATATTAAGTTATTGGAATTTTTTGTATAGTTTTGTAGAAACCAATTAAGTAGTAGTAGCTCGATGAAAATTATTGAATGTTAAAATTGAAATGCATGTTATTTCCCTTAAAGATATAGAAGAATTTATTTATACGAGAAATACTGCGCACATTTGATTACTTTTGAAAGACCGATAAAACTTCATAAAATAAAACGCCCGATATAATATGGGATCTCGTCAGATATGATATCTGACCAAGCTCGACATGTATCTATACGTGTATCTTCTCTGGGATGGCTATAAAAACGATGAGTTTTTCAAACGTATAAAATTTTATATTGCGTATATAGTAACATATAAATTCTGAAAGGTCATTTTGAAAAAATTGTGCGGTTTTCGCAAGCTTTTTATATCATCCGTTTGATTAAAAAATTCTCATATTATTAGAGGAATATCCCTCAAACTCTTTTCAATCTGCATATACTCAAAGTTCAAAAAGAAGAAAACGGAAAAAAGCGGCAGGATTTACTTTGTTACACGATTTGAATTTAATCATAATGTATTAAAACTTTATATCCCTCTTCATTTTATGATTGAAGTACATCGTTATAATTTTATCATGGACATATTGAACGCGCTGTTTTGCTCGGGCGCGCGATGAAAAGACTAGCTCTGATTGATCGATGGTTATCGACAACTATCCAATGCCCGATAAAATGAAATCGAAAATTATTTTACGCAGTAACAGTTTTCGCATGAGACTGCGAGAAGATTGATTGGGCATTTATTTCAGTTTTAATGGTGATCCAAACTGCATCCTTTACGCTAATAGACTCAAGCAACAAGCATCGTTTTTTGTAATCGATAAATTCGCAAAAAAGATTCGGAAAACATTAGAATCCTCTTATTCCATTCGAACCTTCATTCAGCAAAAACCCGTTAAAACATGAATCAAAATTTTACGCATCATAATCCACACACAGACATATAGAAACATAAAAAAATCAATAAATCCATCCGCATTTAACGAAAAAAATCCATATCCGCCTAACAGCCCTTCATTAAACGCTCCCCGCTCAAATTCAATCCACCGCGAAAGCCAATTTCATCCCCGCCACGCGGCAGCTGAAAACGGCGAAAAAATTACCGCGCAGGCAATGTAAATCGAGCCGCAATTTCAGCACCCGCTCGCGTTCCTCAAACGACTACAGCGCGTAAAACTTTACACGCACGAGCGTACGTACACGCTCGCGTTTTACGAAACTACCTACGCTCGCTCGCTGTTTAAAGCATCAATCGCTTCGATACGGCCGCGCGTAGGCTATAGCGAGCGAGCGCAAGACTTAGGTGCAGTACAGCACTAAGGTATAGGGAAGAGGCATACATATCTTAACCGCGACGATAACTTACCCCCGTGTGTCGTGAACGAATTACGAGACGACTCGCGCGATAAATCTCCCGTTCGGCAACAGCTGCGTCCCCATTGACTCTGTCGCATGTGTGTGTGGAGGTAAAGGTAGGTAGAGGGAGGAGGGTAGAATCATAAAGTGCATCAGCGCGTCGTTTAACCGGGGCGCGGGCGTATATATATATGTACACGTGTGCAGCGGAGCTCGCCCCAGGCTGTCTTATCTCAGTGTCGGGGGGCTTTTCGCAGCGAGCTCGCGGAATTAAGCTCTTTGCCCTGACGCTTGGGGAGGGATAATACTAGAGGTATCGGCGCTGTTTTGTCAAGCGGGGGTTGTCTGACGTTCTTTTAGACAGTGATACGAAGGATTTTTGGTGTGGTAAAGAGACTTTGGGTTCGTTTTGAGAAAAAGAATGATTGGGGGTCTCTTCAGTTGCTGCGAATGTTTAAGTAATAATAAAGCCTGTGAAGGTTTTTTTTATGGATTTATTGATTTTAAATGAGAATTCGGAAAATAAAATACCCTTCTTTAATAAAGTTTGAAAAACTAATTAAAAAGCGGTATAAAACTCATGAAACAATGGTTTATTTATAAAATGATTTATAAATATAATCTTTCAAGAGTATATTTATTTTATGGACAACTCGCGGTACTTTGCAATTTTGGAACAATGAGATTATTATATCGATGAGGATGAAAAATACGCTTGAGAATAATTTTTTTTAAATTAAAATATTTATTTAATAGATCTTGGGCTAGTGCACGTGAAATTGTATACAATAAAAAATCATTTTAAATTAAAAATTACCAGGAAAAATTTTGAGCGAAAACTTTTATGCGGTCGTTAATGCATTCACGAGTATTGTCGAATAAAATCGGGCCCGTAAATCGCGTATTATGAAAATAAATATGCATATATATTCTGCTCCATTGAATGTTATACTTTTAATCTCCACTGCGATATTGCGTCATTTGAAAAAGAATTTACTGTATTCCCTTTTCCGTATTCCAATAAATAATTTTCGGCGGAAAATGCTGTCAACAACAGTGCGCAGGATTTTTTCCACAGTTGGAAGCTGAAATGTCGAATCGCGATAAAACCTTTTACAAGAAATGGATCAATGCAAGCTAATATAAAGCCAAATATTTATGTACGTATATTGCAATCTAAATCATCAATAATCACACCTTACATAAGAATACTTTCAAGAAATCCTTAAATTTCGAAAAAAACTGCGGATCCTGAAAATAAATGCTCTTAAAAGCTTTTTCGCCCGCAATACAAATATAATCATATTACGGGATTTCTCCAGTAAACACCGAACCTCTCACGCTCAATTTAAACTCCACGAAAATCGCCCGAAAACTTCTAACAACCCCAGGCTCACTTCATCTACCGTCCAAAAAAAAACCCCTTAAAATAATAAACGCAAACGAGGAAGCGCGAGCAATCGCGTCGCGTCGGTGGATCGATCAGCAGCGGCGCACCAGTCCAGCTCTCTTTCCCTCTCTCTCGCTCTCTCTCTCTCTCCCGGTAATTATCGAAAAGGGATCAATCACGCGCTTAGCGTAGCATCCGCTCCGATCCGAGGCCTTTCGCGGTCACGCGATAGCGCCGGAGCCAAAGAGTTGCAGGGGGTTGGCTAGTAGGTAGGGCGAAAAAAAAGGAAAAGAAACGGCCGCGCCGCGTCGGTAATTTGCCCGATAACGAGATCGCGCGAGCGGCTACCTATACCGCCTCACCCCTTTTGCAGCGTTACTGGTTCGTGCTCGGGTAGTTTTTCGAAAAATGAGAAACTCCACTGCTGGGCTGTGTTTTCAAGTTTATTTCTTGGCTAGCGTGGTAAAATGCCCTTTTTTCGGTGGTAAAATTAGATTTGGAATTTATCGTTGAGATAGGCGAGCGTGAGGTGGTATTTTTTATTTTGAACATATCGGAAAAATTTAAGTTTATCGTGATTTTTTTCAGCATAAATAAGTATAATGAAAAAATCGGCCATTACATAAGGATTTTATTACGCGTGCGCCACGTTATACTACATCATTTTCCGTGCCGTAGAACATAAAGTATTTGATATCCCATAAATTCCATTTAAGGGTAAAGGCTACACATATTAAAGGTGCTTTAACGTACTTTTGTAAATTTTCAAAACTGACATAATGACTGATAAACAATTTTATTATGTAAAATTAATTTGTCCGAATAATTAAAAATGCGTATTACTGCCGTTAAGAAGTAATAAATCCAAATATATACTGTAATAAACTTCATTCTGGAAAACGAGAGTTTTTTCAAACTAGAATTTAAAAATCTCATCGCGAATCAAGTAAATCGCTCGCACTCTTAAAAATCTCCAATCTTCATTCCGAACATTACCGTAAAAACAGCGAATTTCTCTCCGGAGTATATAATCGAGAAAAGCCACCTCTCGAGCATTATAAAATTAATGTCCCCTCACGTACCCTCACAAACATAGAGCGTAGCGAATCATCAAGCGTCGGAGAGAGAGAGAGAGAGAGCTCAATCCCACAAAACGAATCGTCAAACCTCGCCGCGCGCGTATACCCCCTAAAACTCGGAAAGTAATCACGCGTAAGCTACGATCCGTCCTCTCTCACGCCTCATATAATACCTCGCCTATACTCTCCCTCTAGAAATCGCTGCGCGCCTTCTTTCTCCCTCCCATAATCGCGAGATGGCTGGGCACTTTTCCGCTGACCCGTGCTGAATTTTTCCCCTTCCCGCGCGGCGTTTTATATACGCCCGACGTAGCAGTCGGTCAGACTCCGAGGCGGCACTCGGAAGATCGAGTGTCATTGGCGCGCACTCGCCGCACACCGCCGTCAACGATTCGTGATATCGTTGACGAGGCATTCGTGTTCCATCCCCTGCCCCGACGACGCCTTCGCCTTTACGCGCTCGCCTCATTAATTTCTGGCGATAGTGGCGGTGGTGCGGTAGTTACCCGGCGTCAGCGGACTGGACACGACGTCACGCTCTGGATGTGGCCTGATGGCGTGGGGGTTAACGAGCGATATTGAAAAGCGTTTTATAAGTGGCAGCTACGGGTGATGTACAGCGGAATATGGTCTCTTTTTTAGGTGGGACAATGTGTTGGGGAGATGAACGATGGCTGTATATGGCTTTTATCGGGCTTATTTTCGAGGATGCTTAGGTGGAGTGGCGAATTGGGCGCTTAGTTGGCGAATTAAGTGGCTGTTGTGAAATAATGGATGGGAGATAATAAGATTTTATGCTTAGAGAGAAATGAGGAAAATTGAGTATCTGAAAGTACTTTTGAGTATCGGGATCCTGGAAATATCCACGACGAATCTAAATTACTGATAATCTCTAAAATGCAAAACATTATATCTTTTATAAGTTTATCGTACAATGTAAATGCGCGAGTATATCGTCTCGAATGCATTATAAGTAAATTTAAATTAATTTTATTTAAAGAGCGCCGCATGTTTTTAATATTTAACTTTCGAAACTCGCATTATATTTGGAAATTTAATATATACCATTGAAAGGAGCTTTAAGCTTTATTAAAGCAGTTGAAATGCTGCAATAAAAGCTGTAATTTTGTGAATTAAAAATAATTTCTTGGGAAAAGGCTTTAGTTAATCATGTACGGGTATAGCATTTAAAGCAAATATGCTATTACGTTTTATCATAATAACACAACGGAGGGCTTTCGAAAAAGCAATCTACATGGGTTAACTAATGGGGGTAATAATCATGGGGAGCAAAGTAAAATTTTCCATGAAATTCACTGAGTAAATAAAAATAAAACATTTGCGAATAATAACGTTAAATTAGCTGTAATTATGTAATATATTATATTTTTATTATAAATTTTTTCCATTTATTTTAAATAAGTGCATTATTCACTAAATATAGAATATCAATATTTTATTACTAAAAGCCTTTTACACCCTTTTACGAAACATATTATCGGTTATTTTTGACGTACTACTCTAACCAATAAAAGAAATCTACCTACCAATTTCCGCTTATACTCACCCCGCAGATGTCCAACTCGCGCAACACGAACCCGCCAATGAAAAAAGGCGTTACGCGAAAGATTCACCACCAGCGCAAAAAATTATCGCGACCCACGCGCCACACATCTAACGGATTTTCTTTCGTGCTCCAAACAAAATGCACCCCGCCGGTACCACACCTCTCGATCGGCCGGTAGTACACACAATCGGATTGCATCTAATGCAGCTAAAACTCACGGCGACTCGCAGTTAAATCTACGCCGCTGTGCGGCTTAAATTCATTCAACGGTCGCGCCGTTCTCCCTCTCCCTCACACACACACTAGGATATTGGTTTTTCCAGCTCACTGGCTCATAAAATACACACAGATTTGGACAAATCCTTCCCTGACTCGGTCCTTTTTTACGCGCGCCATCGCGTGCTCCGATCTTCCTCTGCACGCGGCCAACAGCAATGCAGTTTGTAAATAATGCATGGAAGGGGTAGAAGGGATCAGGCCTAACGATTTTCCGCTTATTGAAAATCGCGATGTTTTTGTCATTAGCCTGACACGCGGTAAAAGAGTCTTTGACGATGAAAAATTGCGCATTGCCGCTCGGCGGCGCGCGTGTTACGTGTGCCCGCGAACCCGTGTAACGATCCCGTATTTATACTGTCGAGTGCGTGTATGTATATATGGTGTAGCGTGGCGAGGGGGTGAGAGACCGAGAGGGGCTTGTTCACGCTGTCGCGCGAGGGCAGTTGGAGTGGCGATAAATGCTCCGCGTTTCAATTAGCCTGGGGTGTATGCATGTGTGGATGAATATTTTCGGTTGCGCGCGGCATTATTTTTGATATTCTTTTGAACGGTTGCTCGATAGGGAGAAATGGGTGGATTTCGGTATTGATTGTTTTCATGTATAATATATGTAAATTTTTGAACTCTTAAAACTTCCCGTCCCTTTAAAATTACCTGCCTTTTTTCTATATACTATCAATTTTTCTTCAATTACACATAAACAATCTTTTAGAACCTCAGAAAAGCACCAAAGTAACCGAATCCGCAGCTACACCCCCCAACAACACATATTATCCCCGTCCCCTATATCAAAACTGAAAAAGCTTGTTTTCAACATTTTTACTTCCACTCGACTCTATCCTACTGTTATACACATAACGATACAACGGCAATACCACGCGACTATACACACCTACTATCACTCATCCCCCGCCAACCTTTCGAAAAATAAACTCCCGCCGCTTTCCATTCACAACAGAGACAGAGCGCACACTGCACACGCGAAACGGCAAACGGCATACATCATCACCGCACGACACTCTATGCGCCCGATCGAAAACGCACTGACCCGCGCATCTAAACCCTCTCGCTCTACCTCTACTCTCCCAGTAAAAAACTTTATCCCTCTCTCTCCTACCGCGTTTAAACGTCGAAATAATTTCGCTAATACTATACCCCACTATAGGAAAGATCATCAGCGCGCGCGCCTCGGCAATCGCTCCGCTCGATCGTTAATCGCCGCTGCCACTCGCACACACATGCATATATATATGCACGCGCGACTAATTTCGGGAACCGTGGCGCTCGTTTGTAGTTTGCGCATTAGCCAGTTCGTAGTTACGCGCGCGCGAAATCACGCGCGCTAGCGCGACGAGGTCAGCTGCATAAATACGGGCGCGGGTGGCGTAAACGCGTAGTCGCGAGCGCTAATCAATCGCCGCTGCTGCAGCCAGAATCACAGAGAATTTTCAATGTCCACTGCGTGCTCGAGGTTACCGCACCGCATTGTCGGTCGGTCGGTCCACGCTCTCTCTCTCTCTCTCGCCGCGCTAAAAGAGAATTGATTGGCCCTCCGCGATTATACCGATTTAACGTGGGTGTGTGTGTACGTGTGTATGTATACGCGGCAGCGTTTTATCGTCCGATATACGGATTTCCAAAGCTATACTAGTGTGCTGGTATGTTATATATATACGTATGTGGCTTTACGATTTTCAACGTCGGCTTTTTCGCGTGACGCGCTCGCGCGTATATGTCTGTGTTTTTTCCGTCGGGATTTTCTCATTAACGAGCGCTTATGTGAGCTGGAGAGAGCGAGAGAGAGAGTGCAATTTTCATTGACAAATTGACGCGTTTGTCGCACTCGCGGCCGCGCTGATTGCACTCGCGGAATGCTGAGTAGGTGTGCGACAGGGAGAGAGTAATTTTTCCGTGCTTTTTGCGCCGCGAAACTTGTGTATATATGTATGGGGAGTAGTGGACGTGCGCACTCGGCTGTATATATGCTCGCGCATTGAATATCGAATGAGCGGCGTAGAGAGCGGTGAACACGCGTGTACGTGAATTTTCAGGTGTACGTATAGGAATTGCGGTATACGCACGTATATGAGGTGTTTTAGAATGTCAACACGGGTATATGAACTCAAGGAATTTCGAGGAATGTTAGTTAGAAATTTAGAGATTTCGATAGTGTGGCAATAATCGCGGAGTGCAATTTTGGAGAGATAATATAATATGGGGACCGAATAAAGTTTGGAAAATTATACACACTGCACGCGGTGTTTTATTTATTCTAAAGGGCATATAAATATCGTATGTTTTCCAGGTGTTTTACATGTATGCGCGCGGGCGATAAGCTGGACACTGCACGTTAAGTATGCGAAGTTTCAAAAAGTAACTTAATATTATACCATCGAAAAACGTGAACCGAGTGCGCGCAGATATATGAAATTGTAATTTTATACAGCAGAAAGTACATTAGAAGATATACGGTCGCCATATTTCAAAATGTACACACACATATATACACACACACATATATACTCGTATATACACAGCGACTGCGTTTCGCACGACTGGTTTTCCACCGTATAAAATGTCTATTAAAACTTTCCGCGCGCTCGCGCGCAAACGTTTTGCAACAATTTTATTTTCCGAAATTCACAGCTGCATATGTACGGTAGTAGCACGCGGTTTAGTTAGATAAAACTGTCGCAAGTCCACTTTACACGTAGTTGGATATATATTTGTGTGAGTAAGAAATCTATGCGTGGTAAATGGCGCAAAGTTTGCGCTTTCTCCGCGGGACCGCCGAAATCGGCCAAATCTAAAGTCCCGGAGGTGCGATTTTGTCCTTAGCGGCGAGTTTTGCCGCGCTGCGGCTGCGGAGGGTAGGTATCACTGCCTCGCTTGAGCAATGTGCCTCGGTAGACTCGTAATCACAATTTAAAATTTCGAACTAGCTGGAAAATTCGACCGCTGGGATTCGACGCTGAAAATGTTATATTATAAAAAATTAGTTCTACGAGAGACTGCAAGTTTAAAGTTGTTACGTCCACGGCGACACATTTTTCATAGAAAATTATAGAGTTATAAAGTTCGTTCAAATTGTGTAATTTTGAAAAATATCTTTTCGAAGGAGGTTTTTGTTCGAGAGTAGCAATGCTATTCGATATTGTTTTGCATTCACCCCGGGGGCTTACCGAGAAATGTTTGAATAGGGCTTTGTACCCTTCCCACATTCATGGCACGTCTATCAAACATTGATTAGTTTGTTAGTCTCAACACTTCACTTGAAGTGGTCGCGTGAAACTATCAATTTGAGTTCACGCCGAACAAATAACATGCATACCAAGTTAAATTATCTGCGGTTCTGATATTTCCTGATTTTGCCCCGGTATGCGCGATGCGATAGTCGTGACTCAATCTCTTATATAACGTTTCTCTTACCGTGTTATTATTACAGTAATTTAATATGAATTATAATACTACTCAATTCTTATTACAGAGATTAAATTAATATTTAACCATCGTGAAATAGTATAATGATCACTTATCTTTAATGTAATTGGATATACTATTATTATATTTTTCTACTCTGAATTATTACAAGTAATGTAAATTGAGTTAATGTAAATTTTATAATAAATTTAAATTATATTTTAAAAATAATTAAATTTTAAAAATAATTAAATTTTAAAGGGAACCTTAAAAAGGAAGCATACCACAAAGTAGATAAAGACAGGCTACAGTCAGACAGATATGAGCAATTCTATGAAAAACATCAAACTGTATACAAACTTAAATAAAAATTTTTTAAGGGCCACACCTGTCTGACTTTAAAGCTTTTTTGCGGATATTAGCTAAATACGTTTATTATACGTTTCAAGAAAGGAAATTAAAACTAGAGGATGCGAGCTTTTATTTGTTTATTACCGTATAAAAAAGTTAATTCCTACAAAAGTTAAATGAGTTCAAAGATTTGCGTTAAATACACAAAATGCTGTGAAAATGCAGAGAAGCGGGTTTTTGCCACTTTCAATGTATATTTTCAATTCACGTAACTTTTAAAGAAATCAACATTTCTTTTATCGGGTAAAAAGCAAATAAAATCTCTCAGTCTCTAGTTTTATTTTCTCCTTTTTGAAAGGTGGGTTTAAGTACTTTTAAGCATTTTTCAAAAATAAAATTACTGTTGGCAAAAGCTTCCTATAAGATTAACTTTTTTATATTCAGAATCGTATAGAGAACCAAAAAAGCCTGGTCTTCCAGGTGTGGTCTGCAAAAATGATTTGTTAACTTTTGTGTTTTCTATAGAATAACTCATATCGGACACACCATTTTACTATACTTATATTTGCTATTTTATCACAGAGAACAATTACCCAAAACCCCTATTAATTAATCAAATTCATTTCACAGTTAATAACTATCTCCTTTTCACAAATTCCACCTACCATTTTACGCTAATCCCAAGTATTCAAACCACAAGAGCATTCCACCCCCAACCATGTACACCTAAATACCGAAAACTCGCCGTCGCTTTTAAACCCACACGTGCATTTCCGCATATACGCGCTATTCCCAAAATTATCGACATCTCGATCTCTCTCCTTCCCTCCCGTCTATAGTTCACCCGCATTCTTCGTCGAGACCACGACGTCGAACCCCAATATCTCTCCGAACGACGCTTCGGGATGTAAGCTCATGCGAGCGAAACTACTGTGCCATCCACATCATATATATACCTGTACACGAAAAGTGAGTAGCGCATACGCTTGCGGTCGATCGAGTTACGCTGAATTAGCGCCGTGACATATTACATACGGACCCGTCCGATTATACTCCCTCTCTCTCACGATATCAATAATTGCCGCACAGATACACGCTACACACATACGTGCCGTGATTTCCGCGTCGGTATCAATTCACGCGGGCGAAAGAGCGCGATCGCTGCAGTGTGCAGCGCTGCGCGAGGCTATTAGATTATAGGCACTACTCGCGCGCGCGCATATGTACCCGCCCGGGATATAATTACTCTAACGCGCCGGTGCGGCGCGTCATTCCGCGCGGCGGCGCATTATCATACCTAATGATCGGGCAAAAATTATATTGATCGATGAATTATTCAATTAGGCCGCCCACGCGTTCCGCTGCGTATCTAGCTCGAACGTATATAAGCGGAAGAGAGAGAGAGAGTGGAGTCTAATAATAATATATATACGCTGCTGCTACTACCGGCATATGAAGCGCTGTTTATTAATTTATTCGTTCGTTGAATTTTAAGTGCTCGGAGAGTGATACACAGACACGTGGCAACGCGGGCGTAGATGTGATATTTTATTTAGTCGAATCGCTCGGGGATGATGGGAATCCAGAGTGGTATTGATTAGAGTGTGTATTATGATATTTAAATTTCATTATGGGAAGCCCGAGTGCGAAATTGTTTAACGCTCTTTTTCTAGTGTTTGAAAAGGGACGTTGGCTATAAATGTATGGTGTAATCGAATGAGACGGGGAGGAGGTTAATTTCATCGGGGGTTTACATATTTATCGTTTTATTTCCGCGAGATGGTTATGTGGCATTTTATCTTTAGAAATAACGAATCCGGCGGAGAGGGGAAGGGGAGCTTTATTTTTATATATTTTGCATCTGTTATAACGTTTAATGAATGTATTTAATTGGACAGTTTATTGATGACTTTTATAGAGCTTTCGATAAACCGTGTAGCTTTGAAATATTCATTAACGTAAAGGTGGAGCTGATGTATACGGTTGACAATTAAATTTCTTCGATTGAATAAATCAGAAACGGATTTAATTACTACTGTTATTGAAAAAGTATTTGACGTATAGTATTAGTAGAATATCTCGTGACGCGAATATTGCACATCTTTATCGAATTTTAAATGTACATCGTATGTTTTCAACATTGCTATTTTAAAATAAAATATTTTTATTCTTTCATTATCTGAAGACTGTGTTCGGCGTAATATGTAAATTTATGGCCCTAGGTACGAAAAATACTAATTACACCAGCATTTAACGATGATGCTATTAGCACCCACGCATCACATGCGTATCGTAGTTCAACGGAAATCAATCGCTCTAATCGTCAACATAGAAAACCCTATACCCCATTCATTAATCGGCCAAGTTGCCAATCCCTCAACTCCTCTCTATACACAGACATGCTTGCACTCGAAGCGTCGAAGAGTCGATCAGGCGAGACACTCACATACACACTAGCATCTAGAAATCGAATACGCGTTATACAGCTCACAAAGACGCGTATCGAAACTGCGGTGTGCGCCGACTAGACACTACCACAGCGCGCATGACAAAGCTCTGGAGAGAGAGCGGGGGAGTGAGAGAGAGAGTTCCAGATCCGTCATCGGATAATATAGACAATATCGGGGACGATCGACTCGAGCGCGCGCGCAGCTGCAGCGCGCGCGACATTACGTGCGAAGCGTGAAATTATGCTCGGCCGCGCACGGGCCCGTGACGCTGTGCTGCCACCGCCGCTGCGCTGTCGCATAATCGAACACCGAACGAAGTCTCGCCCTCTCCTATATGTATATGTACATATATACGTGAGAGTGTGCTGGTCTGTGTGTTGGGAGACGGAAATACGGGCAGACGGACGCGGCGATTCGGATGCAAATCTTGGACCCCGAGCGCTTTGCATTTTGTCGCAGTCTGGTTTGCGAGAGAGAGAGAGGGGGGAGAGGGAAGCTAGAGAAAGGGATAAACAATGGAGAGTTGGGAGGGAGAGGATAAAAGGTAATGAGGGAGGAGGAAGGGTTTACGCGAGCAGATTGATTTGATACGCGCACGCCATCGAGGTGCAGCGGGAAGGAGGTGCGGGAAAGATAATGAAAGTGGAGAGAGAGATAGAGGAATCTCCGTTGTGTCGAGTTATGAGGGAGAATGGTGTGCTTCGGGTAATAATGTTTTATGGGGAGGGAGATGCGTTACGTGCGGTAGCAGCGCGTACAATTGATGTTGAAAAATTATTGATTAATGCGGAACGTATAGCTGGGAAAATGACGTAGTTATATAGATTTTTTAATGACAAAGTGTAAAAAATTTCATATGAAATTTCGTAATTACGATTTTAGACGAGAATATGTTGGTAATTTGATTCTCTTCATTTTATCATTTTTTTTTAACTATATTAAAACGGAAATTAAATTTTCATTTTACATTTTACTCTGGGTTGTAATAAGTTATAAGTGACCGCACGACTGCCACGCGGATGGATCATAATTAATGCTTTTTTTTCGCGAAAAAGGTTTTTTCATCTCGTTAATACCGAGAATCAGCTCAAATTGAATACCACCGTGCATTAAATTATAACACTAATTGATTCAGCTCGTAATTAAATATATTTCATTCATTAAAAAACTCATAACCCGACCCGTTAATATATTTAATCCCACGCGACAGTCGTGTCCTATTACTAGAAATAAAACCACAAAGCACATCTCGCTCGGCAAACATACTCGCGTACCCGTAGCGCGTTACTGAGAGCAAACATCCATGGCTAAATGAATAAAAGAGCTAAAGACAATGGAAGTATACAGAGTGGAGAAAGCCACAGCCGCACCCTGCCTCGTCGCTCGCAAGAAAAGCATAAAGGACGCACGCTTCGGTGAAAAAAAAGTAAAGTAGGTGTAGGAAGGAAGAGCGCAGCCACCTCCGCGTACATACAAAAGAAAACGGCCATCGAACAGAGCCGAGATTATATAAGCATAATACGAGTACGTGGTACGAGTCGCACTCGACCGTGGAAAATGACGATGACGAACACGCGTCGTTTATTATTTCACCCCTCGCGAGCGGGATGGGAATTAAAATCGCGCTAACAATGACGGCGGCCGCGAACGGAGGATGATCCCACGCGAGGCGCGAGAGTTCGCGATTAATTCAAACATGTACGTGTGTACATAGGTATATATCGTCGATGACTCCCTTTTCACGGTATAATGAAATGTCGCGCCTCGCAATGGAGAGACAGTCATCGAGCTTGTAATTTCCCCGCTGTTTGCGTTTGATGGCATTAAGTTTCTTTCTCTATTTTGAATCGGGTATTGGTATTCCTGTTATTTTGGGGATTTAGCAAGTGGACGTATAGTGTGCGCGGAATGGGGCCAGGGATGACGCGTCAACGCGATGTGGTATCGATTATCCGTAAAAGTTTGCGGGACCGCGGAATGCGTTTGTTGGATTAATGGATCACTTAATATAAAATGTTTTCAGACGCTTATATTTATTGGAAGCATGGTGCTCTGTAATAATAATCTGCAGTATTAGCAACTTTCGCATTTAATCTCATAATAAAACGAATATATCGTCAAGCACCGGGTCAAATCTATATATCCCACTACACACCATATAACTTTCCACAACAAACCCACGCGTTCAGCCCCACTCCATCCGCGCCATTTACCCCGCGACCTCATAAAACCATCAAAACCACAGCTAGAAAAATTTTCAATTACGTTTTATCACAAATAAGTAATTACCCACCCACCTCTCGCTCTATACCCGTAGCCCCGCAGCGTTGCGTAAGAGCTTTCCACGCGAGTATAAGATCGCGAAGTTAATGAAACGAACAAAGTACACCAACGCGCGGCGGCCCGACGTTACAAGGCTGCTGCTACCGGGCCGACCTTTTGGCTTTTGCCCTTTAATACAACGCGAGCGCTTATATGTGCCATATATATATCCGTGCCATATAAGATCGGCGAACTAGCTGAGCCCTATACTCTCTCGCGAGCGCTAACACTTTATGGCTTTCATTAAACCTGACCGTGCGCCGGCGCGCGCGACTTCGGACTTTCGAGGCGCTCGCGCGGAGGTATGCGATACTTGGTGAGGTAGTAAGATGGCTTCGGAAGAGGGGTTAGGTAATGGGAGTTTTTTAATTTAAATTTTGAATCGAGACTTTTTGGCACGGCCCGGTTGCGGTGGGTCTAAGAGAGCGTGTAAAGAGCGGGGAAATTGGTTTTTGCGGGAAGGAAGGGCGCTGGCTATTGGGGTCAGAGGAGCTGCGAGGAGTGATTTTGCGGGGTTCGTTTTTTGAGGGGGGAGAAGGGAATGACTCGGGTGTGTAACTAGGGGGGGATTTTTCGAATTAGTGCGGAATTCGAAGTGAAGTTCGTGTGGAGAGAGAGGGAGATGGCAAGAGTGCGCAAACAAGGTAAATTCGACTTTAACTGAAGCGCTTTATTACTTTATATGGTGCTCGCGTATAGTACGAAGCTGTATACGATGTAAAATGCAATAGCTTTCATTTAAAAAGAGACTATTCATCGATCCCTCTATAAATCCTTTCAAAAAACTATAGGAATAACTATCATAATCTGGAAAAAAAATTCTCCACCCAGTGGTATAAGAGATGTCGAAAAATAACGTAAACTGTTACTGCACGCAGTTTTTGCTGTCTGAGGTTCAACAATAGCGCCCGTTCTTTTTGAAATTTCAGATTCCAGCGAAAAAACGTATACCGTGTGTATACCCGCCACAAAAGAAAACATTCCGTAGCGGCTCCGAAATTCATCCGGTAAACCGGCCACGTAGATCTCCCTCCCGTCGAAAAAGCCGCGCCCACTATTTCGAACACCGCCACAAACCGTGTGGCAAAAATCGCACGTGCGTACACGCACTTTTATATTTTTCATTTTTCAAAACTACCCCCATCTCACGCACTAAATTTTTGCGCTTAAAAGCCCGCGGGAACGTCGTCGTCGTCCGCGTCCTAAATCACCTCAGCGCACACCGCGCTATCTCCCCAGAAATTCTTATCTCAAACACTTCTATACATTATGCAATATCAGTACTCTCTCTGCCTCTCGTGCGCGCCGCGCAAAAAACGTCTCCTAAATTCAGGGCTGCAAGCAGTTTCATATTTCGCATACCAAAAAGCGCTCGCTCGAATCCCACGTATATGTAACCCCCCGCTAGCTGGGTACCGCGCACAAAGAAAAACGAGCGCTGCAGCGAGCGAGCGAGCGAGCGCGGAAAGAAAGGATATATAGAGGACCGCAAAAAGAGAGCTAGAATTCCCGGCCTCCGCGATGTTTACACGTGCGGGCGATTTCGCCAGCGATGAATCCACATTACGCGCGCCGACGTATTAAACCATAACGATGCGGAGAGAGAGAGAGATCCACCTCTGACCGACTAACGAGGGGGATGAATGCAAACGCGAAAAGCCAGTATATGTGTGCGCGAGAGAGAGTTGGGGAGCGAAAGAGCTCTAAATCCCCTGTAGCTTTCGGAGGGGGTGAGAGTTACTGCGCGCGCGTAGGTGCAGCGATCGCGTGTGTCTGGGGGGTGGAGGAGGCCCCCCGGGGGCCTTTTTCCTGCGGCGGGTTGTCGCTTTTCCACGTGTGCGACGAGTTCGCTGCGAATTCGAAAGATATTGCGCGGAGGCGAGTAGGGACTGGTAGTTGGGAAAGTTCGTTAGAAAGAATGGGCCGCGATGATGGGGATCGCGTTCGTGCGGAATGGTATTGAAGCTCTGCGGGTTATAGATTTGTCAGTTTTTCGGGAGGATTTTAATTTCGGTAAAGTTCGTTGTAAAAGATATACGTTTTACATTGTGGGATTGTATCGAGTATTGGTAAAAGCAGAATGCTTTTGCGTCGTTTTTGTTATATAGTATTGTGGAGAGTATTAAAACCGTGAAATGATGAGTTTTATGTGACATATTATTTTTTATGTAATATAACAAGCTTGGAAAAAATGTTTGAAATGATTTTCAATTAAGAGTATGTTATTAATTACGTGTTATGTTATATTAGCAGTGCAAAAACTTTTTCAGATATCGATTTTAATATTCCGAGCTAATTAATAACGTGTAACCCATTATACGTCTTTTTTTTTTACAAACGTATATTATATAAAAAAAAATTTAATTCAATTCTATACAAAAGGCTGCATTTATTCGCAATAATTTGAAAAAAAGTATAAAATGAGTACTTAAGTCCCGTCTGCGATAAAATAAAAAAAAACGATAATATCTTTCCAAAATTGCTTATACTACTTAAGATAACGCGGGCCACTAAAGCCCTCTCGTTGAATCTCCTTTGAAATCTTATTTACAATCTTATTTAGATTACAGATAAGATTATTTATACCGCTTTATACGAGGCCACGTAAAAAGCGAATTCATTCTCCGTTCGGGCTCACAGAATTGAATTCTGCGCGCGCGCTCGCGCATCAGATCTGGAATAAAGGCCGCGTTGAAGATCCAAGCAACTTAAACTGCGCCTCCTCGGGTATATTTCTGTGCGCGCACGCCGGATAATTTTCAAGAAACACGACGAGGATCTCTTTTTCTCTTTTGTCCTTCGTGCCGGTATCATTCGTCTTGTTTTTTTATGCAGTCTCATCCCTCTCGCCACGAGCTTTTTATTATACTCACCGAGTCGACGTTGCTCCGGTTGTGAGCTTATAAAGAAAAGCGATTAAGCACTTACTGCGAGGGAACAGGGGGGTGGCAGGATTTCTGTTAATCAGAGATCCTCGCGCATAATCCTCTTATCTTCAATCTGGAGCACCGGTTAGTCTCGTCTTTTTCCGCCACCGCGCTGTGTTAAAAACGTATGGCCACGTTCTTTCCCATCCTGCGGTGTATAATCATATTCTCGTATAGCGGGATGTACCTATATAGAAATATTGCAGGAATTCTATTAGCCCGACACGTGCAATGAGTTTAACTGGAAGTTATAGTATAATTATTGGAATTGCTCGGTGTATGAATAAAATATTAGCAAAGATATATAGGTTATTACGTTAATACTCGTCCGAAGATTTAAGAATTATTTGGTAATGCGGAGAGGGCAACGTGATATTTGATATTTGCACGATATCGTAATAAAAGTTTGATTGAATTACTCAAGGTTGAATAATATTATATTCAAACGTATAATATTATCAAATTCTTTGAAATACAATCAACGCTAAATTACTCGACGTTTCCATTTCCATTGCAATTTACTTGTATTATTATTAATAATTTTCAGAAAAGTTAAAAAAAAAATACTTGCAATGTAACAACTCGATGAAAATGTACACCGGTACACGATTAAATTAATTCAACGCCCAAGTTGCGCGTAAAATAATCTCAGGCAAGATAACGACACTGCGCAAGATCGCGAGAAAAAAAAATACCTCCTCGTCTCTGCGCAAAATAATAATTTGTATCGCGCGCGCGAGCGGGTGGGATTTGCATAAAAAAGGAGTGTCTAAAAACCTGCTGGCGAGTGAGCAAGTAATAAAAAAAAAGAAAGGAACGGGCCGAGACGCGCTCGTGCAAATCAGTTCAGAAAATCAGAATTTCATCCTCAAAGCGGGAGATGAGTATATACCCGAAGACTCTCTTTCTCGTTCCCGGCCCGGGCACGACTATACGACGAGGACGACGACGAAGAAAAGAATAATAAACTTCCAGGCGGTTAATGAATCTCTTCATTTGCATAACTACCGTGAGGCCCTTTATCACTCTCCTCTCTTTATGCCGTCTACCTACCCGCTATGCTGCTCGATTCCGCTCTCTCTCTGGGGCCGACCTTCTCCTTCTTCTACTTCTTCCAGCTCTTCTTCTTCTTTCCGCGCGAAAGACGGAAAAGCCCCTCGAAAAGATTATTACTGACGTGCCTGGAATTTCGTAAATTGATAAAACGGGCGCGCGCGCTCACTGGCTAGCCCGGGGAATCGATCCAAAGCGGAGGGGGCGAACTTCGAGACAGAAGGTAAGAGAGAGAGAGGAAGAATATTGCGCGTAGCGGTGGAATCACTTGAACAAGGGAGAAGAATCGGCGCATCCAAGTGAAATGGCACATCGAGCCGGGAACGTGCCGAGAAGTCCAATTTTCAAATCGAGAGAGAGAGAGAGAGAGAAAGACCCGAGAGCTTATATACACCTACTCCGTTCTCGATGGCTCGTGTACACGAGGTGATCCACCCCCTGAGTGTGCGCAGGTCAAAAATTTCGAGAACGAGCGGAGGGGGAAAGAGATAGAGAAACGCGTGTTAAATGACGTGTTTTACGATCGGAATGCGCCGTGAAATTCATTGACCTGTTGATTTAATAGCGCGATTTTCGTGGGGACGCGTATATAAATCGTTAGGCGATATAGGCTTAGGTTTCTTCTAAGTTAATTTTTTGCAATCTCTCGAGGGCTGACTATACGGCTCTGTCTTTTTGTCGTCTCCCTCGCGATGCGTTAAATATTCATGGATTTTTCCGTGGCGCACACGCGCCTGTGCCTTTGAGACGTTTTTTCGCAACGGATTTCGAATATTACGGGGAAGTAGGAGGAAAAAAAAATTCATGAATATCTCTATATGGCGTCGTAAAGGACGCACGCGTGCGCGAAGCATATCCTAAAATTCGCAATATTCAACTTTGGAAAACTGCGATTGAATTCTATAACCGGGCCATTTTTTTTCAAGAAAAAACCATTTACAATTTCCAGTAGTACATCGATGTAGTTTTCAATATACGGAAATTGGTAAAAAAAAAAAAAAAAAAAATAGAGTGGCAAAAATATAGGGGTGAAAAAGCCCGAGGGCTGTGACGTACTTTAACTTACAAACCATTAAAACTGAATTTTCTCAAAATTCCATCGTTACATAATCACCAACTTCAATTTTTTTCGATGGCAAAACGTGATTACGCTAAAATGATCCAATCTACGACGGTTCCTATACATCACATCGTCAAAAAATCTTGGAAACTCTCTAGCTCAAGAGATTATTAATTCCAGCCATATATATATATACCCTGCCATCGATCTGCCGATTACCCCGTTCGCGCACAATACAAACTCACCGCCAAGACTCGGGCGCATAAGAAAGGCGATAAGACGCTTCGACCCACCCACATATACAGGCGCGCGAAATGCATATCGTGGATAATGCGATATAGAGGGAAGCCGCTTGGCTCTCGCTCCAGGGCCCTGATGCTCATGTACAACGGGCTTCGCCCTGGTATATAGTTTATACTTCGGGCCGGCCCATTATATCGGGCTGAAAGCCTTTGGGAAATTGTCTACGGGCGTGGGCAGCCTCGATCGACCGTGAAATGCAGTAGTTCGACGATGTATACGGGGCGTCTGTAGAAACGGAATCCGGCGCTTTTTGTACCGGACTGGCCGGTTTTTTTGAAAGTGTAAAGGAGGATACAGCGTGGGGCTGCCGTGTTCGCGTACTTGCAAAGTTGCCGCGGAGGACTGAAGTTTCGTGTTTGCA
The DNA here is from genome assembly GCA_900474315.1 of Torymus auratus. Lineage (NCBI taxonomy): Eukaryota > Metazoa > Arthropoda > Insecta > Hymenoptera > Torymidae > Torymus > Torymus auratus. Next base: position 23,615 of record UXGD01000059.1, read on the forward strand.
TGGATAGGGGTTGTGTGTATAGAGAGGGTGTTGTGTAAGTGTGTTACGGGCTCTTCTCTCGTGTCCCAGTTCGGGTAGCAGAATGGGGAGAGAGGCGTGAGCCTTTAATTTGTTGGTAATCCTTCGAATCTGCGTATTAGCACACGACGGGGATATAATTGAAATTCTTTTAATTAGATGGCAGCGAAAAATTTTTTTTTTTCGACCAAACCCACGCAGCAGTATTCTCCCGTTCGTTTCAATTTAAAAGTTTCATCGAGCCGGCGTTCGTTTTGTTATATAGGCATGAACTTTTCGCTTTGGATTAAATGGAAATTAAAAAGTTTGGAAATTAAGAGGTGCGGAAATAAAACGATAGCGAGCGCGTGTGTATACACAGTTTGTCGAGGGAGCAAACGCGAATGAGAAACTTATTTTGATAGACTTTGAGGAAAATTGACTGATCGAGTGGCTGGTCCATTAATGGGGCGTAAATTTTGTTTTTGAGGAGTACTGGCGGAAGCTCGATGTGGAATTTGTTATAGTATTACAGGATTATACGGAAAATTCGGGGATGATTTTTTTTTAATGGAGCGAAAGATTGAGCGCGAGCGATGCGTGTGATGCGCTTTTTCGGTGTTCAGGGGAAAATATTAAATTACGATGGTTAATATGCAGAAAATTGTTTTTTTAAAGAAAATCTGGAAAAATTGCAGTGTTATAGCCGGATCAGTAAATACTCGTTCGATTAACATTGATTTAACTTGTTATGATTATGTAATAATTTATGAAAAAATATTTCAAACGGTTTGTAAATTTGATCGCCCAAGATTGTTTACTTATGATATATATTTTATGATTTTAAAAAAATAGAATTCAAGTTGAAAAAACTTTTGAGCATTGTTAGAGTAGTCATTATGTTGAAAAATGAAAATAGATGTACGTGCGCAAGCGAACGTTTATTCTTTCACGTGACGTAGTTAGATTCCAAAAATGTACTACAGGAAATGCTCTAGACGTAGTCAAAATTGGATGCTCCGCATTTAGCCCGCTTAGATAAATTTGAAGCAAAATTACATCACTTCAAAAACAAGTGTACCGTTTAAACGATGGAAACTGTTTAAACGAAATTACTGAACTATTAACCCTTTCCTGGAAGCACATTTCATATTTTTTTTCTTTAAATAACTCCGAAAACCTCAAACTAAACATCTAAAGTTGAAATACGTTTTAAATTTTTAAATTGTTTTTTCGATCGTTTAACTCAATTTTAACAGAAATATTGAAATAACATTTTCAATGCATAAGCAAATGTAAAACTTTTTAAAGCTATTAATACTATGATGTAACAGTAAACCCAATTCCATAAACTGCTCCACTTACCCGGTAATATCGTAACCTATCGCTGCCGTGCTTAACCCATTAGCCTACAGCCTCGCAGCAAAAAATAAAAGTTCAACATATATAGCTATAACCGAGAGAGAGAGCAAGTTATCGCAGCCGTCGATCCTCACCCTCACTCGCTTCCGACAATCGATCTTCCCCCCGTTCCACCCTCACCACCATTACAAAAATTGATTTAAATATTTGAAAAGGCCACCTAATGATGTATCAAGTCGGCGGGACGCTTGCGCGAATGAAAAATCGCGATTAAAATATATAACGCGCACGCGCGCGTGTATAGCCCGGCCTCTCTATGAATAATGCATGGGCCAAGTTTTACACGCCTTTGCGAGCGTGAAACACGTACCTTTTAAAGGCGAACGCTCGGCTTATGTCTACTCTCCTGCTTTATATTAACTCGCCGCCGTGGTGAGAGAAAGAGCAGTGAGAGAGAGAGAGAGAGAGAGAGAGAGAGAGAGAGAGAGAGAGAGAGAGAGAGAGAGAGATGGAACCGTAAACTTTCGAAAGTGCGGGGGCAGAGTGTATTGTATATTCGGGAAACAAACTTTTAAAATGGAAGAGCACTTCTCTCTGCGCTCGCTGGCATTTTGAGGAAATTAATTAAAATATAACCGGGCTTTAATGCGATTTAACAGGCGCTCACGGGATTCTCGCTGGAGGGGCGGAAAGGAATAGGCTATATTACTGAACAGGGGGCGTATTACAACATTTACAGCGGTTTCGCTTGAAATATAATATAATTCGCTTTATTACCCGGGCGAAGAGGAAGTTTGGCAATGGAGAGATGTAAAGTGGTAGGGCGGAGTAAGTATAGTTGTCGATGAGTTCTGATGTTTTGCGCCTGAATCACGTTCCTGTAATACAGTGTAATTCCGTTAGCTCGCTATGTGTACCGCGCGCAGATAAATAGTTTCTCTTTAAACAGTAGTATAGCTACATAAATCAACGATAAAAAGAAAATATCATCATACTTTAATAAAATCCATAGTTTGAAGCCCATATTACATAGCCAACAACCTCAACTGCGACAACAACAGCCATTAAACTTCACTTTGGGCGACTTCAATTGCGTTACACGTGCGCTAATTTACCGGAACGAATCGGCTAATTATCGCTTTCGAACAACGGGCGTTCGAAACGAATGTTTATATTATATACACCGCGAGCTCTCACGAAATTTCCCGGCAGAATAGGACGCACACTTCCGCGGCGCGCCGCCGCGTGCGAGAGTCATTATCGGCGACTTGGCGACGCACCAGAAACAACTCTGGCACGGGATTAGCGAGCCTACGCGCGATTCTCCTTAAAAACAATGATAATATAATACTGGTATAGGTGGGAGAGAGTAACGGGGGCGCGACACGCGAGTCGTTTAGCAGGCATTACGCGAGAGAGCGCAAAGTATCTTGATATGGGGCTTTTTTGAGGGAGGGGGTACATTTGTCGATGGGAGATAGGGTGAGGGGAGCGAAACGGCTGTTTGATAAAGAGTAAATTTGTATGAATGGGCGGATGGCCGGGGTGTATTATCTTATCGAGGTACATGGGAAAGTTTTGCTCATGATGTGTGTGCTGATAAGCGATGATATTGTAATGGGCGAGTTATGAGTGCCTTTCTTATAAAGGTGAAGCGAGATTTTATATATGTATTTGGAAAAGATGTATAGGCACTATTCCGCGATTCTACTGTATTATACTAAAAACTAGTTTTGCAAAAATCTAATTTAGAATATATGAATCTTATTTGCATTATAAGACGTTACTACACATCAGACCATACAGTGATATTTTTAGCAAACGGATTAATTTTTACAATGAAACGACAATCTACATAATGTAAACTGTTAGAGCCACTTGATATACAACCTAGATGCGACGCCAGCGAGTCTCATCGATGTGAGATACAGCTTATGTACCCGGCCATACAAGTGCCTGCGCGCGCTGTTCACCCGAGGAATATCGCGCTGTCTCTTCGATGCCCTATAATTCAGGGATCCGTCGGATGCCTCGCCCTCGCATCCGGAAAGCACTAATATCTTATTTAGCTAGATATGCCGCGCGTCATGTTTGAATAAAACAGCACAGGTATAGTGTATGTATAATACATACCTTTAATTCTGCTTGCGTTTATTGTAATTAATGCATCAGCTTGTTTCTCAAGAGAGCGATGAAATTCTTATGATGCTCTTATTATTTATGGTTGTGAAAATAGTCAGTGGAGATACTTTGTTGGATATAGGATTCAATAAATCAGTAACGGAGGCATGACGTGTGAAAAATCACAAAATATCTATATATACCCGTTTACGATAATACCAATATAACCTAGTTCTCTCGATTTTTTGACATGACACGTAAAAATGACGGTAAAGATTAACCCGACAAAGCATTGATATTTTTATATCCCTGTCAAAGATAGACGTTACAGGAAGAGGGAGGCTGTTTTATTCGGGCCAAATTGGGGCCAGTGCAGATCAATAGATTTAGATTTGAAAAGAGTTTAAATTACTCGCTATAGATGTCGGAGATGCCGCACGCGGGCTGCTGCTGGTATTCACATTTTCCCGCATCGCATCGATTTTGACGATATATTGTCAGTTGAACGTTAATATTTCTCTTCATGCTTTATGAATGAAGATAAGACTGGGAGTCGATAAAAACATACCCAACAAATGATTGTACAATAACGACAGAAATGAAATATATTTTTTTAATCAAAATCAAGTTTGCTTATATATCTATATATTTCGCAACTAAGTAATTAAACAACCACCTATTTTCACTTAAAATGAAATTCAATAACGAACCACTGTTCAACCGCTCTTTTAGCTCTTAAAAAACGCAAAAGCCCTCTCCCCACATCTGCTTAGCGAGCTTGCGCAGCGCGAGCATCCGCCGCAGCGAATAACAAAGCTTCCCGTATCATCATCCACTACTACCTCTTTCCTCATATATACGCACACTGAAGCGAAAAATAATTATCCCGACTATAAATGCACCTCGCGCATCCCCCGCGTCGTGTGACAAGCACACGTCATTAAAAAAAAGCGGAATTATCCCGCTCGATGTCCGCCCGAGTTTCCCTTGTTAGCCGTCGCGCGAGCGAATATCCGTTACGCGAGCGCGCAAGACTCGTCGTCGCGACGACCGCGCGCCGTGGTTAGCGCGAGCGGAGAATGATTCACGAGCGACGGAAATAGAACTGCGGGACCTCAGCCGACTCTCTCTTGCTCTCGCTCGGTAAAATCGAGTTCGCGAGAGAGAGAGAGGAACCCGAAACCGAGGGTGAGAAATTCGAGCTTGTCCAATATCGAGCTTAACCGTGAGACACGCGTGTGATGGCGAGAGCGAGAGAGAGAGAGAAGAGCGCTTTTTCGAAGCTAATAGTCGGACCTCGAACTACTGCTAATTCGCCGGAGTAACTCGTGCGCGCGGTAGAGACGTATAGTTGAAGTTTCCTCAACTACTATAAGCTATATACGTATATACACTTGGCGTCCCTCTCTCGTTTTCGTTAGTTGTTTTCTCGCGCCCGCTCGCACGCTATTTTTACGAGGGCCATGATTTTGCGAAAGAGAAAGTGTGTGTGTTGGAGGAGAGGGAACGAGCGTGCTAAAAGCTTATAATAGGCGGCCTGATAACGGAATTTGACGGTGTCACGGAAAATATTTACTTGCCTGGAGTGTAAGGGGAGAGAGAGAGGAGTCGGGGAATGCGGAGGGAACAGCAAAGCGTTCTGGCTAGAATTTCAATAATGCCTGAAATGAATTGTTTCGTTGACATTGTTGTGTATTACAAGCAGGGGTGCATTTTTCAGTGCGTTTAAAGCTTCAAGCGAGTGTAGCGTGGGCTTGAATGTAAATACGTGTGGAGAAATTATATATTTGAGGTGAAGAAAGTTTCTTTAAAGTTTTGGAGAAACTTTGGTTGGAGTTGTAGAGTGGAATATGAAAGGCATCAGATTGCGTGATAAATGATAAGTTATTTCGTATTTATACGTACTTGAAGTTGTAGTGATACTTTTAAAATGAAATTTTTTTTTCAAATATTTGATGATTTCTGCAATATCGCTGACACTGGAATTGCATATAATCTACATGCGTCAGTTTCGTGTCTGAAAAATGTTTGAAGAACACACACACACAATGTCATATACAGAATATGATGAATAATAAATGCTGCCCGAATGGAGCATAAGTATTTCTGAAATATTGTGACAGTGCAAACACGCCAGAAAATTTTTTCGCAAAAATTTTTATCTCCGACTATCAGACTGCAAAATTGTTACAAATTTAAAAATGGAAAGAGTAGTAACGTGATATTAAACTTTAGTGTATAAATTTGATTGATTAATATTAAAAGCTACTTGTTTAAAAAAAAAATTATAAAAATATTGTGCCTGTCAAGTGAACCGTGCGCGAGACAAATCGAAATAAAACGATTTTTTGATTAAACTTCAGGAAGAATAAAGTACACTTCGACATGTCAGGGAAGAACACGGTTACAAAGAAAACGTATTTCGTTAGAATTAAATTGGCTCGGCAAGCTGCTTCTGAATCGCGCGCATACAAAGCGAACTTTACAAAGCTTGCAATATCAGCGATTTTATACCTGACAGAAAAATAAGAATAACCATCGTCAAATTCATAGGGACACGAGCATTTGCAAATGAACTTTATTTTCTATCATAAAGTTTTTTTCCACTTTGCATGATGTTTTGTGCTTTTATAGTTGAATAAAGATTGCAAAGAATCCCTTTACATTGAAGAATTTAATGGTATAACTTATTTTATTTCGTGTTTATTCATAGAGTTTTCATAAAAGGTCAAATAGTATTTTTCTTTCTAAGAAAGAACGTAAAATGGTATAAAATATATATTATGTACATTGCATTTCAGTGAACTACACATATACGTAAACTTTCCCGCTATATCCTGCTGAAAAACGTTATTATAAACAAATAGCATATAGTATCTTTTAAAACCTCTATATTTACTCCAGATAAATAACACAACAAAAAAATATTCTACACAACAACATCTCCCAATAATTCCCAGAACGTATACGAGAGTCGAGGCGTCCGAGCGTTAACGCCCACCTCTCCGCCCATCTAAACCCTTCTGCATTTCTGTTTCAAGACATGGACAAATTCTCTTCGTTCACCGAGGATCTGTCTCTCGCCCGCTTCTAGCGCATCTAGCGGCACTGTCAAGGTAAATTCTCGCACAATCAATTTGTGCCGCCACTCTGCGAGACGCTCTCGTAACACAGGCGTTGCCATCAGAGAGCCCCGCCGCCGCCGATGTATCGGAAAACACGGGCCGTTATTGTTTGCCCCGTCGATTGGCCCTCCGCTTACACCTACACGCTACAAACAGGCTGACGCGAGGAGCGGATAAAGGACGTGACGCGCGCTACCGCATTGTCGTACATAAAGGGCCCACTACGGCAATTATTCAAATATTCGCTGGATGTTTTTCTTCGTAACGCGGACGGATCGTGCGTATAACTACGCAGTGTGATTTCAATTTTCGTTTTCTGAGGTACATATAGCCAGTCTGTGTACCTACGGAGTACTGTTTGAACATGGGGGTGGAGGTTTTTTTTTGGGTTCGAGGTGTTCAATCGAACGGTGGGATTTAGTCGCTCGGGCGATGTAGTTTTTGAAGTTTGGCCTGGGCGTTATGCACGGAATTGATTATTTGGGTCGAGTAATCGACTATTTGAGAGAGGGAATTGTTATTTTTTTCCTCGGATTCGGGAAGGGGATTTAAATGGGAGAGCTAAATAAGCGAACGCGTCAAATATTGATATCTATCGGTATAAAGCTTTCATTTGTGGAAAAAGTTTTAGCTTATATAACGTGAAATTTTAACCGACATGTTTAACCGGAATATATTGGTTATATAGGTATTTTTCGAAACTAAAAGGAAGGAAGATTGAGTGTGATATGTAGCATTCGAGTATAGATTCATCTTTTTTTTATGTTTAAAAAATTGTAATGAAGGTAATAAATTTTAGTTGATTTATGGTCAGCGCGCGCATTTGTTTTCAACTTTACAATATATATCTTTTTAACATTTCACTCAATCATGATACTACGTGTTTATCATTCACACGTCGAGTCATTCGTACGCCTTGACATTTATCAATATTTGGCCAAATTTCTCTTCAAATAATTAAAATAATTTCAATATTTACGCGCGGGACAGCGGCGAACAAGAACAAACATGGAAATTTAAATATATATATGTAGTTCATAATTAATTTATTTCTCGTACAAGCGTGACCCACATACACCACTTTAGCGAAAATGACTGACTAATTACTATTGTAAAATTTCACATCGCGTCGCATAAATGCAATAATGAATTCTTCAAATACCGGGTGCATAAAAATTCGCATGCCAATAGCATTTTCTGTCAAACTTTTGCATAAACTTTATTTGTTCAGTCTGCTATACGACTATAATTAATATTAAAATAACTGTTACAAAAGTTTAAATTCATTTTTTCAAAAACTCAAAATTCTTTTAAACTTTTTAAAATCCAAATTATTTTTACGGTTACTTCGTTACCCCTAAGTCTAGAAAAATGTCCACCCCCTTTCATCTAATTACTCGCAGCCTGCGGCCACATAAACCTCGCGCCATCCCCAACTCAAAAACTTCACCCTCAGGAGCGCGCATTCGTCCGCAGCTGACAGCGCGCTCAGGAACATTCGTTCGCTTTTTCTTACACCGTCAACCGCGCAGACACCCCTGCACACACATCCGTCGCGTAAAAAGAAGAGACGGCATGCGCATCCGCGCGATTACGCGTCAGTCCGCGCACACACAGCCACTACACTACTACGTGCACCGACGCCGTGTATTTCTTACACACGTGCTACTTAAGCGTCGCGATAAATCCGCGGTACGCGCGGGGCTCGCGTCGTCTCCGCGCGCGACATTACAAAAAGCTAAAACGCCATATATATATATATATATATACGCTGTTCTTCGTTCTTCTTCTCTGTTGCAGCTTGCACACCGGGACATACATCGTGTTTTGTTTTGTTGTAGCCTTAACCCCCGGCTAGTCCTCCTTATCCGATCCCCGTCATCCTCCACTACCTCATCCCCACCGACACCACCACCACCACCAGCACCGCCTCTCCGCGCGGAAGAATGAAGGAGTCCGGGCCGCTCCTCTCATACGCGTCGCCGATCTCCGATAAGCCGCTGGCGTGTAATCGCCGACGTCGTCCCTCGAAGAAGAAGAAGAAGAAGAGGAAGAAGAGGCTTTTTGCGCGGCAAGGGACCACCGCCACCACCGCCGTTGCGGAAAACTCGAGGAGTAGAAGAAAGTTCCTCTTGGCCGGGGACTCGAGCCTCCTCCTCCTTCTCCTACGCTTCTCTTTTCGCTGACAGGATGCAGCGCCGACGAGACGTCTCTCTACCTGCATGCGCTGCAGGAAAGCGCACGGCGATGGAAAGAGGTGAGAGATATGTTATTTCTATTTCATGTGTATTGCTTTCTCTCTCTCTCTCTCGAGGGAGAGATATTGCGCGGTATATATATTGAGCTTTCGAGAGGATGACAAGCGCGCGCGCGACGCCCTGGGGGCTTTGTAATCGAGGGATAAGAGAGTGTCCGAGAGGGAAAATATCAGATGTACTTTGCGGACACGCGACGATGGCGCAATCGGTCGGATGTGGAGATTGATTATTTTCATGGATTTTTCGAGGCGTGGAATTGCTTTTTCAGCGTTTTACGAGGCGCAAAGATGGGAGAATCATATAGGGATGGGGGTGAAAGGGCGAGAGAATTTTCAAAGTTTAGACATTAGAATTTCTGGAAGTAAGATGGTAATTTCGCGTTAAGACTATTCATTATGCACAAGGGAATGTTAATACTTACTCCAAAGTGCAATGGCGCGTGGAAAAGTGAAGTTGGCAAATATGAGGCGCGTTCGAGGCATCAAAGTTCATTTTTGTTCGTAAGAAAGTGGGTGGGCTAATTTTGCAATTGAAATTTCAATGGCTCGAAATTCAAATGATTAAACTTTCGACGCTCTTACTTAGGAACATAGAATATTTGCATTTAAACAACTTTTTGTTATTGAAAAATTTGTTTTATGGAGTTATAAATCAGAATGTAGAATTAGGTATGACGGTTGTTCGAAAGTAACATTTTTTATTCAGAAACAATTATTTCGGTCATATGCCCCATTTAATAGTCAGAACGCTAAAGTCACGTATCCTTAAAATATTCGTATATTAATAAGTAGTTTACCGTAATAAAAACGCATATATTTAGAAAGAACTAACGAAAAAATATAGTTCTCCCGTAGATAGAAATAAAAATACTGGTATAAAATTGGTTTGTAACACTGCACAGCGAGATATAAACGAAAACAGCAAATTTATTTCATTTGGTTTTTCTCAATTTCACTATAATTTTAAAAAATAGGAGTGTATGACCGAAATAATTGTTTTACCGTTGGTGAAAAAAACATTCATTTTTTCCCTATAATCCTAGTAAACCGAGCTAGCAATTTCTTGTTTAAAAATGTGACGTGCAAAACAAATAACTTTTTTTTTTTCAAAAAATTCCTTTCATATATCAAATATAAAATCAAACAGAAAACTTAATAAACCAAAAATTCCAGTGAAATTCAATTCTCCGAAAACCAATTCCGAATTGCAACGCACCCTTTGCAAACAGACGTACACATATAGGTGTGTACCTGCGCGAGTGCGGAAAATTCGTTCGATCAACACTTGTCAATCCACGCGCGGTTTAACTCGATAAAACTGACGCTGTCTGCTAGCGAGCGCACGCGGCTAGCGTAGCTGACGTACATCCTCTCGTGGTGACAGGTCGAATTAGAGCCGACAATTATCGTCTATTTGAGATTTGCATCCGATCGCGTCCGCCGGGCTAGCGTACACGCCTCAAACAAACCTATAACTCACGAGACTCTGCTCTAACTAACGCGCGCTCTACATGACGTCTCTATCGTAATCGCGTTAAGACATATATATTCAGAGCAGCGGGAGGACATATTGATTCGATCCAAGTTTTTGAGTGGCAGCGAACCGCGAATATCGGATATCAAGCGCGTGTGGCATGGCATAGGAGAAAATAGGAGAAAATTGGAAAGTTAGTTGAACGACAGGTACGTCCATTTTTAACCACTTATCGGCAAAGTAATTTTTATCACGTTTACACGCCTTCGCCTTCGTAATATGATAAAGTACGTAAAAATAGCGACAGCAACCTGAATCATTCAACAATTTCACCAGCGTTCTATTGAATTAAAATTTAAATTCCTCCTGTTATAAATAAGCTAATCGAATCTACAAAAATAAACCAGTCAAATCCGCACCGCAAAACGTACCTCCTGACCCACTAAAATTCCCAACAAAAATCAGTGCATCCCCCCTCATTACCTCTCCTCCGACAGCGCCGCATCAAAGGGATACTTCCGGCGCATTTCGCACCGCAGCAAAAGGAATACCGAGCCCCACGCGCTCACAATTTTCAAATAAACCTTCGCCTGTGCACCCTCCCACGTACCGGCGCTATCGCAAATTGGCGGCCAAGGAACGAGCGACGTGTTTGCCGCGCGCGGCCCTCGTTATTTGCCGCGAGTAGTAGTAGTAGGTTTAGCTCACGCGCGCGTTCGTCGCATTGTTGGTTACTTTGGCAGTTGCGCGCGAGTTTCGTCCTCGGCCCCATGGTAAATGGATTGCAGCAGGGGTCTGGTCTGCAATTGCGTTTCGCAGTAATGAAATGATATTGTTTCCGGTTTAGTTGAACGCTGCCCGCGGTGAGCGCGCGCGCGTGCCCGGTGTTTGTGCGGCAGCCGAGCCGAGCGGAGCTTATCTAAATTGTTGGCCGAATTATGAAGGATCGGATTCGGATACGGGTAGGAGGGGGAAACCGAAGAGCGGATTGACCTTTTCGGTGTGAGTGACGTGCGGGTGGGTATAGGTAGAGGTTGCTCGATGGACTTTGCGAGAGGGGAAACGATGATGCCGAAACAATAGTTTGAAATGTTGCTGATGAACCTGTTGTTCGTTTTGCCGCATGAATGACAAGGCCAGAGTGGAGAGATTAGCCATTTCGATTGGGGGTTCTGGCTAATTTAATGTTATAATATGTGGGATGCGTATATACGGTGCGGTTGTGTTTTTAGCTGTGAATTTAATTTTTAATTGCTCCATATAAATTTGAATAGACGAGGTATAAATAATTTTGGGTTCAATGTTACTGCAGATAGCGTGGATAATAGATCCTGTGAAAGTAAAATTTACCGTGAGAGAAGTGCGAAATATATGGCTTCGTGGAATAAAATGTGTGATACCTTACACTGAAATTTTAAGAGCCGTATAGATCATGTAGATTCGCAAGCTTAAAGTTCGCCGTAAAATAAAGCAAGGAATGGAAAATTTTAAATTTCAATAAGGAAACAATTTTACCGGTATCGCGTATATGTCTATATATGATAAAAACTTCCCTGCACTTTACGACTTTCTACATTTTCCCGTTCGGCGGAAATCTAAAGCGGTATATACCCGCCTCAGCAAGGTTTACGCCCTGGCGAACGCCGAACGCATCCCTATACTTCGTAATATATCTTTGTCTCGCAATTTCGAACATTTTCGCGCGCCTCGTTTGCTTCTTTTCCATATACGCACGCAGCGAGCGAGAAAACAAAGTTCCCTCGTGGAAAAATGGCTAATATGAAATTCGCCTTTTCTGCACGCATGGGACATATGGGAGAATTCATACTTACATCATAAGGGTACGTTGAGTTTGATGAAGTTGATGTTCACAACAATGGAAGTTACAAAAATAGCTCGCTAATAATGAATTTAAAAACATCATTGTGTAAATCATTCATCACATTTATATTTATGGTTCTCATACACGAGTCGTACAAAAATATTTTTAATGTCTTTCCCTAGTAATATCCCTAGACTATTATAGAAACGTATGAAATATAACATGGTATCGAATTTTCTAGGTATTGTTTCATTACGATAAACGTACAATTAAAATGATTAATTAAACCACACTGGCCATTCTCTATATTTGCTTTATATTATGGTTATATATACTATATTCTACTGTTAACCAAAAGGTCTATTTACCCTAGTAAATAAATAAGTAAATATCTCTGTGACCACTAATGAACTAATGCAGCTATAGAACTATGGGTTTGATTAACGTAACCAATTACGTTAATTTTGCACTGTTATTTTGAATATTGTAGTATTATGTGCGAAATTGGTAGTTTAATTTAATTTTTTGACATTTACACAATTATTTTTATAAACAAAGTTCCTTGAAAAGGCTGTACCAAAACCTTCAAAACTACGACCAAATCATTTCAGTATTTTCTTTTTCCCCACACTATACCTTGAGCAGCAGTAGGACCATCAATTTCAGTTTCTATAAAAAATGTCAAAGTAGCAGCCAATAGGAGCATCTTGACTAAATTTTATTATTACTACTATCAAGCTTTTGGCACTAATAAGTTAAAAAGATTATGAGAGGCTGAGTCGCATGAAAGCCTCTTACAACTATATAATATATATATTAGGAAGATATATTATATTATATTGTTCACTATCCGAGCGATAATACATTGGCGAGTCTTCATTTTTTCGAGCGGGTATAATCAAAGCCTTTCCTGTGCGAAGTATTTATCAAACCACTAAACCGTACTATCGCTTTATCCCTTCACAACCGTCCTCTCATATTTCGCGACCAACGCCGAGCCGAAACCCCGCGCTCACCGCCCAATCATTGACCCTTCCTTCCACCCTACAAAAGCGCCAGTAAAGAATACACACCGGCTACACGAAATCCTCCTGCAAAATACTCGCGTGCCATTCACACCACTTACCCCATCATCCTCCCTTACATCAGTATTAAGCCTTCGGATCGCTCGCAAATCATCCCGCATGCGATCACCTTCAATATCCCACCCCGAGACAGAGATACAAGCGCGCGGAAAACTGAGGGAACGATCTATAAAGAATGCCGCCACCCACAACCGCGGCGGTGTAGCCCCGTGAGAGCTCGTTAGCGGCCTAATTGCCGCGCGCGTGGTCCCGCGGCTCCTTATACACACGCGCGTACACACTGGCGGTGGCAGGAGGGGGCAAGGAAAGGGTGAAACGACTACCGCTACGCCGCGGGGGGACTTGCCGACTTGGACTTGCGCAAAACTTGCGCGCAAGGGGTAGGGGAATAATTTCGGTGGTAGAGGGAGGGAGAGAGAGAGAGCAAGAACTTCCGCGTAACTTACGCTTGAATTATTATTAACGAAAAGCACAGTAAGGCTTCCTTCCTTCCTTCTACTCTCCTCCTCACCCTCCTCCTACGCTGCTGCTGCTGCACCGCCCGGTCATTGTAACTTCGGACGTCGTGTGTAAGGAGGCGCATTAATACTGCCGAGGGAGAGACGGAGCAACCTCTAATTTCGGGATACACGCGAAATGAGACTTTCTTATTTACGGGGTGGCGTTTAGCGGGTGCTTTGAAGAGGGTAGAAGGAGGTGGGGAAAAGGGAGGTCTTTGTGTTTTATAAGGAGAGTTGTGAAGAGAGAGGGGGAGAGTTGTCGGCGATGGAGTTAGTTGAGGGAAAGAATGTCGGGGTGTCTTTAGGTCTAATGAGATCGTTTGCGGTGAGTTCGCAACGGTGTAGAGGGAGAGAGAGAAAGGAGGGGAAGTTTATTGTTGATACGATTGCACGGAAGGATTTTTTTCGGCCGTTGAGTGGGAAGCCTTTTGTATGGAATTAAATGTAGTGGATAAATGATATTTTTGTGCTTTTTTATGGAATGAGATTCGTTTGGGATAAGAGAAACGGTTTAAAATTTATTGGATGGAGATGTAGTTTCACGTAATTGTTGCAAATTGCTAAATTAAAGTAAAATATTTGGAGCAACTGGCATTTTTTTCTTCTTCTACGTGTAAAATTAGATCGTAGAATTAGCATGTAAAGCACTTGCCGTTCCATTACTTCCACCTAAAAACCTCTTAGAAATAGAATTCCATTCATATATATGACTTCGATTAAAGCGTTTGTAGTCCTCTCGATTTCTTCCTTTTTTCTCTTCCTATGGCCAATAATACTATTCTTAGTTCTTTCTCGCCGCGGAGACAAAGCTTTCGCCGAGGCGACGATTTTAACTTATTCGCATAAGTAATTAAATGTAAGCACTTGTAATTTAAATGCTAATGTTAATACTATACCTGTAAACTGTAACAAGTTGCAGTATGAATTAAAAGCGTACCCTGCTTAATTTGCATACATTAAGATTAAAGGGATTTCGCATTTACTGCCGAGCGATGAAAAAAAATAAGCGCGGCGTCAATTGCATTGCGCGATTATTGCTTTTGCTCCAAATTGATGTCTCTGCTCGTCTTTTCAGCAAGACAGATCCTTTATAGATAATAATGACAAGTAATCTATCTGAATTAAAGACAAGTCCGCTTAAATTAGGAGAAAAGTACAACATACGAGCATAAAAAAAAGTTCATCGGCATTTCCGACTTTATCCTTTTATACCGCTGATTTTGAGTTAGATTTCTAGACATTTTCCCGTATCCTTTTTTCTACAATCTCTAGCATCCGTCTGCACGCTTCCACGGACAGGAATAAAAGTTCCATCGGCGCAGTGCGACGCTTTTTTCACTTATTTTGTATGTTCGTTAGCACTAAAAACGAAATCGAATACCAGCGCGGATAGACTTTCCCCCGACTTTTACGTGTTTGTTCGTTATGGTGCTACGGCGGCGTTGCATATATGCCACCTGCGCAAGTTCCATAAAAGAAACTTTATTCTTCGGTGAAAACGGGGAAAAATCTCGCGCGCGCACGCGCGAGCCATCTACTGTATCTCCGCTCCCCGAGATGAGTATTGCTAAAAGTGCCAATCTGATGAATATTGGAGTGTTAAAGTCCGCGCGAGAGAAAAGTTACTTAAAGCCGTTGAAAAAATCACTCTAAAGAGTGCACTTATCTCCCTACATAGCTTTCATTCTATTATTTTCTTTGGCGCCAAGTTTAAGCGTATCGCGTGTTATGAATCACAAATTACCATGAGAAAGTATACCAGCTTGTACCTCTATACTATACTCTCCCAACATAATCTGAAAATATATTTTCTTACCCGTCTGCACAAAATATTCCTCCACCACCGAAATTCTTCCTTAAAATCAACAGCCACACAAAACTGCGAGGCTCAAAATGAACCAACGAATGATAACATCTTTACCGTAGTCCCGAATAAACGTTTAGCTATAGGCGGCAGGGCAGCACCGAATTAAATGGTGCACTCCTGCCGGAATCGCATTACAAAATATTTTCGTAGCCCCTGCGCAGCTGCCCGCGCGATATAAAGCGCTCGCGATAATGATATCACGGCATTAGCTTTCCCTCGTCTACTTTTAGGATTTCGAAATTCAGCGAGTTTACCAAACGACGCGTGCCTTTTCCAAACCAAACGGGATTAATTCGCCACACACGGGACACGCGCCGCGAAAAGTTTAGCGTACCTCATCAGAGGCGGCTTTGTACGAGAGTCACGCGCGCGCAAATATAGGGTTTATTAAAAATTCATAGATCCGCGTTATCAGCAGTGCCTGCGAGGCGCCAGCGACTAGTTATTCCCATTGTGCGCGCTATATTGGGCACGATTTGCGCTTGGCTCGCGAGTTTACGCGGTCTAATTAAAAATTCGAGAGCCGCGCGCGCTCGTGGCTGGCTAATTTTCGGATTATGATAATGAACTTCCAGAATGCAAAGCGTATGTAGTTTTTGTCAAAAATGTAGTTAAAGTTATAAAGTTAATCACCATATTAATTATAAATTACGACTCGTAATATTATATGAGCAATTGTACAGAAATCATCAAAACAACTGGGTATCAAAAATAAAAAAACATTTTTTGAGGGCACACCTAGTCGGCCAGAAATTCGGGATCATAGTCAATTGGGTTGCAAGAATTTTGTAGGCAATACTTTTGCTACTAAAAAATGCTTTAAAATGACCTCCTTTATACATAAATTATTTTGTCTGGTAGAGTTGCACATACATTTCACAAAAGGAAAAATAATCCTACAGAATGCGAGCATTCATTTGCTTGTTACCGCATGAAGAAATATTGTTTCCTTCAAATACTTATTACATGAGTTCAAAGATGAGCGTAAAATACACCAAATACGGCAAAAATGCAAACGAGCGGGTTTTTCCTATTTTTTCAATATATTTTAAAAAAAATAGTGTATTTTACACTCATTTTTGAACTCATGTATCATTTAAAGAAATCAACGTTTTTCATCTGCTAAATGGCAACTGAAAGCTCGTGTTTTTCAGTTTCATTCTCTTTTTTGAAACGAATTTTCGACTCTTTCTATCAAAACAATTTACGTTTGAAGGGAGGTAAATAACTATTTTTTAAAAATAAATTTACTGTTGGCATAGAAGCTTGTCACCAGATTCACAGTGTTTTTATATTCAGGATCGTATATAGAGAATCAAAAAACCCTGATCTGGTAGGTGTGTGCCTCGTAAACAATTTTTATTTATTTTTTATACCCCGTTGTTTGATAACTTCTGTAGAATTGCTCATCATACATACTCAAAATTCCATGTCTTTTTATTACTCACATTTTACCCGCAATATTCACACGTTTCAAGTAACACTGACACACATCCACCCCGTCTATTCCAAGAACTGTCAAAAGCCTCTCACCCCAGTCCTAAAATAACTCTCCATATCCGCTCGCTCTCAGTAGATGCATGCATGCTAATGGCCAAAAACATCCCTCCGACCTTCCCGATTACGCCACTCTCGTAAGAACAATTTCCACCTGGACACATCCCGAATTAATATCCTCCCACGGGACTCCCCCTCTTCCTCCTTCCCATTCTCTCGAGTGACGATTGAGATATCATCCTCATATTTCGCAGGCTCGCTCGCCCCCGGGCGGCTGCTGCTCTCTAAGCTTAGCGAGCGCGCGCGAACGCGAGATAGAGAGCAGATTCTCCCCGGCCCGCATCGCGGGGGCCCGCCGTTAAGCCGAAGCCCCTGATATATCCCGTAGCGAGCTGCTCTGCTCTGCGCTCGCTCGCGCCCCTAGGGACAAACTTTTCGGAAAAGTCAGAGAGCCCGCCGGAATTCCGGCCGCCCTAATCCGTAGCTTTCCACGAGGAGGAGGAGGAGGAGGTAAATCTCTGTCTACTTATACCTGGCTCGTTACATATATACGCATGCATATCCTTAGTGTATGTGTGTGTAGGGTCGATGCGTCGCGTGTGAGGTGAGAATGGGCGAAAAGAAGGGGTTGGAGGGATATAAAGATAGCTACGTCGCCCCGGTATATTTCATTTCCGGCGCGCGCGCGAGGTATATAATGATAGACTGGATGTTCGCTCCTCTGGATGTGTCATGTATAGCTATAGTCAAAACAACTTCTGGAGTCCAATTGTATGGAAATCTTTACAATATGTTTCTTCATTGAAAGAATGAAGTAGATTTTGAAAAACAGATAATAATTCGTTCAAAAAATAAGAATAGAAAAAAAGTATCAGAAACAATTTAAAAATTGACAATGTCAGCACGAGAATCCAGTACATAGCATTTATAGACTTGCTGTAACTTTCATAACGTAAAGTTGTTTTTTATGCAGATACCTGCAAAAATATGTGACTCGTTATACTTAAATTTATTTTTGCGTCAACTCTAAAAGCATTAATATAGCCGATTTAGGGTTTTTTAGCAATACAATTAATTATTACAAACAAATGACAGAGTGTGACACCTTCTGAAACTATTACAGATATATTCTGACATATATTAAACTAGTTTTGACTACATCCCATCAGAGATGCTGATGGGGTCCCTATATAATGACATTTAGACCGGTAACGACGAAAAATAAAAATTTCGCGTACGATTTGTCAGAGAACTACAGATATATATTTACACATCACACATATAAGCGCATCATGACTTGCAAATCCGTGCGGCGCTTGCGGGCGGCTCAGTGCGACGCGAGAGGAAAAAAGATTTTTTCCGCGGCGAGTCTCTCGCGGGATCCCGAGAGCAATATAATTGATCTGTGAGGGCCGCCGAATCCGAGAGACAGAGAGAGAAAAAAAAGCGGCGCACTATCGACGTGCGCCGCGCGCTAGCGGAGCTTTAGAGTTGGCTCTTTGGTTTTTAAAGCCCCTAGGGGGAGAGAAAGAGAGCGCAGTAGGCGGTGCCAGTTTTCGGCTTTAATGATCGTTATTTATGAATTTTGCGGCCCGGGGAAAAATCGCCGGGCGTTTGGAATCTTTTTTTCACGAGGTATAAACCGATCGATCGAGGGTATTTATAGCGGCTCTTGAAAATATTGCGGATGGAGGACAATTGGAAAATGGAAAGAGCGGAGTGGATTATATATAGAGTTTAGAATTGAAATTAGAGGATAAATCTGCGACGTGAGGTTAAATTTTACTTTTGGAAGAGTTACTCAAATGCGGCAGAAATGGAGTAAAGGCAGAGGAAAACTTTTCGCTTTCGAATGCATGCATTCTTTTTTGTCTGACTCATCCTGGGCTTTATCTACTTCAGCAGGTTCCAGAATCCTTTAGCGGTTCGCGGAGTCTTTTATTTTCCACTTTTATCGCATTTTTCCCCGAATAAGAATAACTTTCTGTTTGAAACGTATTTGATCCTTTTTACAAAAGTCAAACGTTTATTTAGCACAGTACCGATAAGAAACATAAAACCTATATAAATCGCGATAGAAATAATATCACATAAACACAATACGCGTCTTACAAACAGGAACTCGCAACAACCCAATTAAATTCTCCATGGAAGTTCAACCTCACCTCACCGCAAAAACCGTGGATAATACGCGCGCGTGATGCGCAAAATAAACGAAAACCACGCGCGCACAGGTTTTGCATTCTTCGCGTTACCGTTCGATCGCCGCAGCAACAGCAGCAGGCGCACGGCAAAACAAACGGCCGTTTAAAAGTAACCGCGTTACCGGATATCTGATTATCCGTTAATTGACTCTCTCCCTCTCTCTCCCTCTTGTTCCACTTGTTGCACAAAACAATACACGCACCGCGCAATCGGCATTTTTTAATTCACCCCCGTGTCTCTTCTCCTGCAACAGCTTGCGCACATATGCGCGATCCTTCCGCCTCCTCGCGACCAAACCCAATACACTTACACACACGTGGAAAAAGAGCGAGAAACTTTAGGGGGAAAGGTTGAAATCGGGTCGCGGTATGTTGTACAGGCGGTAAACTTCGACGCGCGAAACTCGTCGGAATGGCAATAAGTGGGGTGAGGAAGAGGGAAAAGAGAACGCGGGGTTTTCTCATAACCTTCTGTGTGTGGAAGTGGAGTGACGGCAGCCGCGGATAGAGGAGAGACGACGCCGCACTCCTGTGGTGCGCGCGACTGCACGTTGCGCGCGCGTGGGAGGTCGAAAAATACAGGCTTCTCGCACGTGAAATTCCCGCGTACGCGAGTATGTCGGCCTCTTTGAGAGAAAGCCGCATTATTAGGGGTGCACAGAGAAAGAGAGAGAGAAGTATTGGGGCTTCACTTCTACACTAGTTTTTTGATTTTGCTAATGGAGTTTCGGAGTTCTTTACAAATGTATATAAAATAACACGTGATGTGAGTATACGTAACGTAATATAATGTGCGAGTCGTGTGAAATTGCAAAGGTTAATTTGGGAATGCCGGTTATAGGGTATATGAATGAATAATAATAAGTCTAAATAAGAATAGTTCATGGTATCATGTTTAATCTGGGAATGCCAGTTATAGGATGTACGAATGAATAATAATAAGCCTAAATAAGAATAGTTCACTGTTGTAAAATGTAGAACGTTAATGGAATATCTTTAAATATATTATAGGAACATTAATTTCAGAGTGGCTTTAATAATGCTACAAGCATAAGATCATTTGAAAGCTCTCGGAGAGTCAAAGCGGCTGCTTATTCATGACTCACCGCATTAACTAACAAATCAGAGCAGATAATTGTTTACTTGCCAGGAATACCAATGCCGTAACCTATATTTCCCGAGATTATAAGAATCAGAAACTCCCGAGTCAGCTCATTTCTCACCCACAACGAATGATACGCCCATGAGACAGCATGAGCCAACGAACCTCTCCGAACCGAATTCCCTTGACGTGCCGATCAAACAATCCTAGAACTAATTTCGCGTAACGTCTGCGCGCTAATACTATTGACCCACAACAACAACGCCAGCAGCAGCGTTCGAACAAATTTACATTTCAGTTAACCATACAAACGGGCGAGCTTCCGAACAACACGCAACTTTTTCCCCTAATTCTACGCCCCACGACACACGTTCACCGGCTACGTGAAACTTCCGACAGTCATTCTCTCTCTCACTCTCACACGCAAGATTGCACTTTCCTCAGCCCCCTCATCGAGTCGCGTGAAAAACTCGCCTGGAATTGGCCAAAAATCTCTCCCCGGAACGGCGCGCGTGCGGCCTCTTAACCCCGACGACGGCAGCGTCGCAACGTGCACGAAATACGTAAAGAGCTGCTGCTACTACTTTGGCGGTGCTGCACACATGCGCGGGCCTTTAAACATATTCCGCGAGCGTACGTATATATACATGTAAGGGAAATTGACGCGGAACAGCGCGCGAGGAGAAAGAGGGAGAAAGGCCATTGTGTCGAACTGCAGCGCGAGCGCGAAACATGCTCTATAATATATATCCCTCTCGCTCACTCTCTCTCTCTCTCTCTCTCGGAACGCGTTATGTAGAAGAAAGGCGAGTGTGCGCGCGCTGCAGGGTCTTTTCTATTTTCCCGACGCACGCGAGAGAGAGAGAGAATAAGAGAGCGCGAGTTAAGGGGATATATCGGGCCGTGTTATACGCGGGGAAGGAGAAAGAATATAACGGCGAGGCCGCGCGTTTTGCGCTAAAGCGCGCAATTTCCATCCGTATATATATACGCGGGCGCTCGTTAACGAAAAGCTCGCCGCGGGTTTTCGCGAGCGCGATTCCATTAGCCCGGCGTGCTATGTGTGAGTGTTGGTGTATGTATATATATATATATAGAGCTGGGTGTAGCGGGTGAGAATAAGACGAAAAGAAGAAAGCGAACAAAGCGCACGCCGCACGCGGAGATGAAGGAACGATGGTGCACGCGATTCTGCGAGAGCGAGAAACAGAAGGAAAAGCGTGTCGCCGTGTGCGAAAATGGAGGAGATGGAGGGAACAGATTGTTACGGCGGGATATATAGAGTTGTGTATGGGGCGGAGGGGTGGAGATAAATGAAGGAGAACGAACTCGACGGGATATAGCTTCGAGATATTCTATTATCTCGGGAGTAACTACGAGGAGGCACGCTAGAACGCGGGAAAGAAGGATAAGGTCTTTTGCTCGTTGTGTGTTGTAACGCGCTATTAGGGTGGCCATTCGTCATCAATCGATATATATATGAGAGGCCGCGTCCATTAACGTGGGAGTTTTTTTTTAATTTGGTGTGTAGTGTGCAAAGCCGGAATATCGTCTTCTTTAGGGTACTCTGTTGTGTTTATGCGGTAAAAAGCTTTCTAGATAATGTATTTAATGATGATGTATATAATGAAGACAGGATGTTTACTAGCTTTTTTATTACATTTTCAACGTTTTACACCCGAGAAAATATAACAAGTTTTTAAATTTAATATTGTTTTACATGTTATACTGAAACATCTTCATGCTTCATCTATTCATTCAAACGTTAGATCAGCTGAACTTTTTAAAATATACTCGGTTCAAAGACAATTTCGTATTCCAATCAAATATTGATACCACGTATTCTCCATTTACTTGTCATATAATTCGATTCCATGTCACCCAGAATAACACTGCCGTCAAGACTCTTCCGAGCACCGGTGTCGAACAAACTGAAAATAAAAAAAATACTCTCCAAATTATACTTAAAGCGAAAAATTACGCGTACCCTCGTACAACGATTACCATAACAATGCTCTATATAGCACAACACAACCAGCGCTTCGCGAAAAAGTTTACGTACTACTTACATAAATTCCCGTTAAATACCGCAATCTGCCCGGCGCAATTAAACCCTACACTCCGCGCGCGGAACCGGCGATCCGTTATTTTTTCGCCGCGGCTCGCGGGCAATTAAAAAATTTGCACTTTCGAAATTACCGGCCTCTCCTCGCCGTAATGAACAGATGAACAAAAGCTTCCGGCTAGGAGGCTCGTCGCTTTTTCCCCCACTAGTTCCGAAACCGTGTCGACCTACACACATACACGCGCGTATAATAGCCGCTGGACTGGCGACGCGAGTTGTTGGCGCAATTAGGGGGATGAGGCGGACGTACGAGCTTGCGAGAACGCGTGAGAAAAACCGGAAATTTAGACGCCCGGTCATTCGTTCCTCCCTTTTTTCTGATAATAACTATCGCGACGGGAGCGAGCGCTTGTGTGGACCGAAAGTTTTTCCTCGCTCTCGGCGCGAGAAGTTGTATATGGTGGTGCAGGAGAGCTGCGCAGGTATCAAGCGAGCTGGGAGAGGCCGCGATGATATGTGGTCGAGGCTTTTTGGTTTCTGGAGGTTGTAAGTCCTGGGTATATCGCGAGATGAGAATTTCGTTGTAAATTTCGGGAAGGTCGTATTGCACGTATACGTATGTAGAGTTTTCATATAGCTGTGTCTGAACTTCTCGTATGTAGGTATCTTTAATTTAATATTTAGATTCGATATTGTTAGAACATTCATAGACATTGGACGTATAATAATCTAGATATACTTGTTTATTTACAAAATGTGAATATTTCAGTGTATCAGATTAGCAACCAGTGTATGTCACTTTTATTAATTGACGTGTGCCAATCTACAAAGTTGTATCATTAAACTCTATATTTTACGAAACATCAATATTTTATATTCGCAGCTATAAAACAGGAATAAAAATATGAATAAACGTAATGGCGTAGCAATTATATTTCAGTTTGTTATTGTTCAATTTGACAAAGCTTTTAAAGGCAGTCCTTTAAAGTATGAACTACTAGAGCATTCTATAAAGCTTGTACTTTATCGTTTTCTGGGATGAGCGCCACATTTCATTATTTTAAAAGGCAAAGGAAGAAGAAATAATCTTCACCGCTAAATAAAATACTGAAAGTTTAAACTTCAAAAAGATTGTCAATTTTATTTTATAATTCGTTGTTGAAGTAACAAAATGAAAATATGCATAAAGTAATGACTGAAAATGTGGCGAAACCAACTGGTAATCCATTATGCAATTATTAAATTATTTATTACATCCATTATATGATTCATAAAAGGTCAGGTTTTTGCAACGGCCATGCAATTTATAAAATTGATAGAATATACTGACAGAAAATCGATAAGAAAGATATAAATGTCAATTTTTCTGATGGTACGGTACAAACAGGTCAGTTTTCACATCTGCATACGAATCTTTTTCAATTATAATTATTATTTTACTGTATCAATAATTTTTATTTAAATTATAACAAAAAAGAGCTGCTGGTACATATAGTAAACATATACAACGATTAATTCATTAAAATATGTAATTAATACCTTTATATAAATAAATCAAGGTTTATAAGTATATATCAAAGTAGAGACATACTAAACATAGTCAGACGAATGCACGCTTCATTTCATCATGAACTGGCATAATTCTAAGAAATTTAATACCATAACTACGACCCCTATATATACTCTAATTAAAACTATTCCCCTCCCTAAAACAACAACGATAATCAGGCCCACCCTTGTCTCGCAAAAAGCAATTAAATTATCGACGGGCGGCGCGACACGTCCAACAAAGCGGCAAATCTGATTATCGCCATTTTCGTCACCCTGCGCTTACCCATAACAAGCTTTCCCCATCCCCCACCTACCCTCACGCACACCCTCCTAAACTTTCCCACCTCTAATCAGCTTATTATCCCAAACCCACAACGCGACTGTCCCCTGTTTACGCTCCTTCTCTCTCTCTCTCTCGTGCTTGCAAATTTTCACTGCTCTTTTTCTCTGCTTTCAGGTTCTGCGGCTATAATACGACGTTGCTGCTGCCGCGCTACACTCTCCACCGTCGAAAATAAACTCTTGGCATCACACGCAACTCGATGCAGCGCGCGCTGCTGGATATTTTCGCCTGGGCGAATGGGGACAAGCGCGCGCTCGCGCCGACGGAAGTCTCGGCGCGCCGACAACGCGGAAAGGAAACACGAGATGCGCGCGCGAGCAGCAACAGCAGCAGCAGCAGTGTACACGAGTAGAGAAGGGAAGACACGCTGTCGGAGTTTGTTGTGTATGTGTGCACAAGACGAACGCCCTGGAGAACGAGAGCGCGCAGAGCGCACTGGAGTTTGCCGATGTTTAATTGAACGCGTGGATATATAGGACGAGGGGTGTTGTAATCGAAGCGATAAATTGGATGGTTTTTATTTGCTACTATAGGTATATAAAAACTCGGTGAATTTTGAAGCGCGAGGGGATACGGTTGCCGGTGTAATATACACTGCGCGTTATTGTTATGCATTTGAGAGTATTGAAAAATTGATAAGAGGCGGGAAGAGAAATTGAATAGGAGCGGTAAAGTGCGCGGCGGAGGAGGAGAAATGTTGAAAAAATAATAATTGGATGACTACGGGTTCTGTAACTAGGAACTTCTTTTCCGCGGGATACATCGCGACAAAGTAGAACTGCCGCGCTCGCGTGCGGAAACCTTTATGCGCGGTCGCGTTGTTGTGTGTATAATTATTTGCGTTTCTTTCACAGGCGTTTTTACATTTTTTTTCATTCATCGTGGACAAACATCCTTTTTCCGCGGGGCGAAATAATATAACAGCGCTGCTCGTGTAATGCGATGTTGCGCGCCTTCATTGCGCATGTAGATTAATATACCACGCGGGCATGGGTATGATAAAAATTTTTAATTGCAATCAAAATGTCCGTGTATAAGAAAGCCGGTTTGTTTCTCCTGCGCATCTCTAGAGGAAGTCTAAATAAATATTTGCATAGAACGAGGAAAACATAGCGCGCAAAATTCTAAAAAAATAATTCTCGAACTGTATATTATTTTACTCGGAAAACGTGATAACCATCAGCCACGACGACATCTTCTCTTCATTATACAACCGCGATACATATCCCCTTTGAACTTATTAAATACCGCATATAAACTCATTAAGCAAAAAACGCCAACGACACAAATGGCAGTTTAACGCGGTTGCGCGCGAAAGAGAGAGAGCGACACGGACGGGTCCCTCGCAATTATATATACGCCGGCCGAATTCCGGAACACGCCGGGCGAATCCCATTATACGCGCGAGTCGCGCGGCTGTTTAATTATAAAATCTAATTACGCCGTTAAAAAGAGATCGAAAAGTGAATTTCACACCAGTTGTGCAGTGAAGGCGCACAAAGGAAACGCGCGGTTCTCAAAGCGCGCGTATCCCGCGTATTATACATACACGCGTATGGCGGGACTGAGGTGCACGCGTTCGAAACATTTGCAAACTCCAGCGTGCGAGGATTCGAGAGACAGAGATATAGATAGAGGATCGACAACGTGTGTATATATATATGTATAGCTGCTGCAGCGAGAGCGCAGGCGCTGCACTTTCATTAATTAAATAAACAACGCCGTGTGCGAGTATAACGCATACGAGAGAGGGAGAGAGTGTTCGACGGAGAATATAACGAATTATTGTGCCCGTATACGTACTGTGTCAAAGGCAAATACGCGGGAGATTTCTTATTAACGGACTATACGACGCGTTGTTGTGAAATCATATTACGATTTGGTGTATATCTTGTGTGTTTGGCGAAGAAATCACGCGGCGTTTAATTTCGCCTATTTCGCCGCGTTATGAGAATTGAATAGCGAATTTCAAATTAATCAACGCTCGGCCGCCGTCAACTCTGCCGACGCAATTAGCATTCCGCAGTAGCGGCGCAACTTTTACCCCGATTCTCTCTATATATTACCAGAATAAACAATACGCACTTCATTGAATTACAAATAACGCATGTTTAACGAAAACAAACACAGCGATTGGCTCGCGATGCGTCGCGTTCGACTACATACATATAGCGCGCAAGCGCCCAGCCCCGATGAATAATGCATTAACGTCGCCGTGTAATGCATTAAATACACGCGCTACAGCGTAGACGAAATTCGCCTTTGACACAGTCGCTACACTATATATGCGTATATATATATACACACGGTCGGCAGAAAAATTCCGTTCTATCAATTAGAGAGGAAAATCCGCAGCTGATCTCTCTGCCCAGCGCGCCTGCGAGCGTAATAAAAATGAGCGAACGTTCCGGAACAAACGAGGAGAGAGAGAGAGGAAAACACACGTGCGCGCGCCAGCAGCAGCAACAGCAGCAGTGCGAGCGGAGAGGAAGAGTTCCACTTTTCCAAGATTACGGCACCATACCACTTACACACAGAAACATACACACGAATCCACCTACACACCAAACACGTTAAACGTATAGCTGTAACGTTATAAATGTCCGTGCAAGCTTACTAGTGCCGCTGAACTTAAATTTAATGGACTATAGTACTTTTTGTTGAACGTATCTCAACAAAACGGATTTGTACAAAGTTTCTATGCTATATATATATAGAGAAAGAGAGAAAGAGAAAAAAGAGAGAGATACCATATGGTCGAGTCGAGTCGTTTTATTTTTTTCAGAGATGAGAAGATGCGCTCGTTTCTGCGTTCGCCTATCTCTCGCGTCTTACGGGTGAAAATGGAAAACTGCAGCGAGTCGAGTGTTACAGTACATGATGGGTAGGGTTCGTTTGATAAAGAAAATACGTCGTCTTTTTGTATAACTCGTTTGTTATCGGTGTATAGAAGATGACCTACTACTGTGTACCACCCATCCACACCGGCCACACGTGCGGGATTTCTTTATGGTTTGATGTGTAGCTAAATGAAAACTGCTGAGGCGTGTCATATGCAATAACTGTGTAATTGATTGATGCGAAATTTTTCTATATACGGCTATTTTTTATAAGCTAAGGAATCCTAGGTACTCGTAGTCGTCGTCAACTTGTTACAGTTTTCTAGAATAACGAACGAACAAAACGTAAGGGAGTATAGGATGAACGAGAAATTTCGTGAGTTGTAATATGCGAGGACCACTATTATATAGTGTCATATATATACAGAAGTGATTAAAAAGTACTTAACGTTCTGTATTCTCTGCGATTTGTATCGTTTTCTTTATCATGATTTATTATATGTTTCTGTGATCTGTTGTCATTGCGAAAATACGAAAATATATAATCATTTGACATTTATTTTGAAATTTTATTTTTTTACTCATAATTACCAATGTATTGTTCTCTTTTTGTTGTAATCGTCAAATTGTATTTGTTTATACCTTAATTATTTTTGTATGCCAATGTATTTTTTACTCACCTCTGATCATACCTACGTCAAGTGTCGCTGCTATGTAATAATTATAACGAAACTGTAAAGCATTGCATATAATATATATATAGTTAATGAAATATTAAAAAGAAAAGAGAATATAAGAAAGGGAAAGACGCGTTTGCGCGCGCGCGCCCTTTCCTATTCCGATAAGCGTGCAAATTGCCAAGCGAGAGAAAGAGAGAGAGAGAATCGCCGAAGCGCATCGTTAACTGTGAATAATTAAGAGATTCCGAAGGGCGCGAGAACGAGAACGAGCTAGAGAGGAAGGGGAGAAAAAAACAACTCCCTATCTCGACCCTACTCTCCCTCCCTTTCGAAGATTATATATTCTGTTTCTAAGTCGGCCTGTTGGAAAACAAGAGAGGAGAGAGAGAAAGCAAGAGAGAGAATGAGAGAGACAGAAGCTAGTCACGAGGCCCCCTTCCTCTATCCAACCCCCTGGTGCGTCCTTTGTACACCCACCATCAAGCGCGAGAGTTTAAGAAAAACAAACCTTTGCCAAGTGATCAGCCTAATAGTGTTTGTACTGAGCGAACTACTCTCCTCCCGTCTACACTTTAAGTATTGAAGGGGTCACGTCTGTCTATCTCTCTCTTTCCCTCTTCTAGTCTCCCTTTGCGATGTCGAGGGAGAGAGGCGAGTGCAAGCTCTTTCTCGGCGCCGCGCGACACTTTCGCTGCTCTCGCAATTTGTATTTATGACTCCTTGTATATGTGTGTGAATGTGTGTGTACCTACACGCGAGAATTCAGGAAAAAAAGTTGTAAGAGAATAAAATCGAGTTTGGAAGAAGGGAGGAGAAGGCGAAGGCATTTATAATGAATGACAATTAGGAAGTTCGGGAGTGGCGGGTGTAAAATTTAGCGAATGTAAACGAAATGGAAAGTATGCGGAGAGAGGTGGACCCGGAGAAGAAAATTGTTATAGAGTGGTGGGCCTCATTGTTAAGTGAAAACTCGTCGGGCGAACAATGAGAAAAGGTACGGAGCGCAATGCCGGAAGTGTGTAATTTTAAAATTGATGTTTTTATGGGAGAAAAAGCCGCTCTTCCTGAATGTTTCATCATTGAATTTGGATTTCGAATGGAAATACCCTTTTAAATATTAAAACTGTTCAATATGATTAAATATTACTTTCGAGAAGCATTATTGCTTTCTGCATTTTGAATAATGAAACTATCAAGGAAGTGGTTGATTAATTTTAAAATTGAATCATGACGTTTTGATACTATAAAATAGGCGTTCATAATGCATTATTCTTTAAAACTTGAAAATTAAATTAAACCGTGAACTGTGTCTGTATATCGACTGTTTTATCTTTGTATAGGTATTTATGGAACTAAATCGAATAGTAACATTTAATTTATCTTGATTGAATATTTTAATATTCTACCGAGTAATTAAACATTGCAGAGCAGCGAAGGTGCAGCGAAACTCACAAATCCGAGTTATATTCCTGCGTGGTTCTCATGAAAAGTCCGTGTAAAACAAACTCAAGAGAAAGAAAAGAAACGAGCCTCGGGTCTGCTTGTAGCCAATTACGAAGTAAAAAAGTGTATTTTACGATATTTTATGCCTAATAAGCAAACGTCGCGCGCCGAGGAAAACGAAAGATGATGAGGGCCGACATGTATTGTGCAGATATAATTATTGAGACTCGAGGCTGCGATCATCGAAGTCTATAGCTGATAAGAAGTAGCGTCGTGTAAAATATATATAAGAAGAAAATGGTACATATATGGTAAGGGGGAAAAGTTTACGTCGGTCTAAAGATGTATATCGTTTGGCGTATAAGGAGAGTGGTGTATATGCGAATAATTGTTTTGCGCTACAATGCTCTGTAAGATTTTGATATTGTATAATTCATGGATAATCTGTCATCGATTAATTATTCGAGAAGATTGATACTTTTAATATGATGCTGTCGCAGTATGTATAATTATAATTTCGTATCCTTTGTATAGGAGAAAGCATATAAGAAGTTGATTTGCAAATGTTATTGAGTATATGGGCTCTAATCAAACTGGCGAAGATAGTTCCTGGTGATTAAAGTATTTGAAATATTATTGTTATATTAAGTTTATATCGGAATACGTTTGGCGAAAAAAATTAACTGAATATTATTGGTGGTACAAATTTTACATAAAGTAATGGAGCTTTGCAGCTTGAATAATAATAATAATATAAATTTATTACTTTGTATCTGAAATTCTACAGCTTTATTTCGTAAATTATATATCAAATTAAATGTTTAAATTATACTACGAAATATTTATTACTGTAATACTCTGCGAACGATTAAACATTTATTAAAGTATCAGTGTTTATTATATTATGTAAATTATCCATAAGTTTAAATGATATCAATTTAAGAAACAATAAAAATTATTTAAAATATACTTAGTATTAATCAGTTACTATTATAAGAATGTCGATAAGTGCATTTATTTGAAACGAAAAAGTAAAGTAATTATAGTTTCTGAATTGCTCAGCCACTCATAAGGTGAAGCGTTCGAAAATACGAATTATTCAATAATTTGCCATATGAAATTGTTTAGAAATATATTATTGTTACATAAAGTTTAAAAATGTAAATAAAAAAGTATGAAAGAATGACTGAAAACGTGGAAAAGATGATCTTAAAATAATACTCGCTTGATCTCAAAAAAAAAAAACCATAAGTCAGTGTGTCAATTAACGTACACCGAATCTGACTTATTATGTGACAATGTACCGAGACTAATGGAAAAAGTCTTCGATAAAATTGATGTTGTTCGGGTGACTTCCTGGCAGTTTTTCTAATAGCGTATATAAAGAACGATGTGAATGGCCGATTTTCGATCACTGACATCTAACCATAGATATCCGATCGTTAACTGATAAGGCGCTGCACATATTGTAAAATATTGTATGTATCACGCGCATATTACCTGCTATAATTGCAAAGAGCGTCTTTTCGTTCCAAAATCAATATGTTGCGTATATACTTTTATTTTTTCATTACGACTATTTCTAAGCAATGAGTTATCCTAGCAATAATCAAATATAGTTTCTCATGATTAATCAAAAATATCAAAAAATTAAATTTTGTTAAAAAATGTTATCTTATAAAAATATTGTATTTATGAGTAAGTTAATAATTTTAAACATTCTTTTGTGTGATATTAATTCGTTTGTAAGCGTTTTTATGAATAGTTTGAAATGTTAGCAAAAACTTATAATTGTTGACCAATTATTAATACATACTTTTCAGAGAAACTATTTAATTTTTCTTCATGAAACATTGCAGTTAATTGAATCTACAAAGAATATATTATTGTAATGATTTAATACATTATAAAAAATAAAAACGCACAAAACCATAAATTCTTTTTAGTTACACGTAAGAATACGAATGAATCTTGTAAAATGAATCTTGCAGAAATCGAGAACATAAAAAGCTAATCATTTTATGCTATAAGCATAATTCTATTACTTGACTCAAATAAGCAATCCCAATTAAAGCTTTGTTATATTATGTAAAAAATTTAAAAAAATATAATAAGCTGTATAAGCGAAACGAAAAGACACTTTTATTTAATATTTCAGTGTCTTATAAGACGCGTGATTGTATGATATTCTGAAATTCATAATGTAATAGAAAAATAATGAATTCTAATCCGCGATGTCGTATCGCTCGAGTAAACGAAGAAAAGTCAAGTAAAAAAAATAGCTTCTTTTAATCAATAAGATTTTTGCAATTAATTATAAATAATAACGAAGCAGCTACGACTTTGTGGATTAGACGATAATCACTATATTTGTAACTCTAGCGTACTTGAGCGGCTTTTGCAATGTGTAAGTGAAATAATAAAACCGAGAAATACGGAATAAAGAATTAAGACCGTCGCATGAGATTTTAGTATATAGCACGGCTGAGACCTACCGAGTGTTTGCAAAAAAAAAAAAATATGTGGTTTCTCAAAGTCGAGTGATTCTCTACGATAACTGGAACTCTGCACAGAATGAGACTATGCAGTGCGTACGTTATAGTATATTTAGAGATAAACAACTGCACTGTGGATTAAAGCCAATTTTAGTCGCACGAGATATATTTACGAGTACCAAATAGCGTTATAATGACATTCGTTTGTTTATACTTGTATTCTTGTGTTTTACCAACTTGAATTATCAAAACTTGTTATTTGACATACAGACACCAAATAAGTCAGCCTTTTATAACAGCATGTTACTTCAGAACTTGAGAAAGTTTTATTTGTTATTATATTGTATTGATATACTTTAAGTGCCAGCATTAAATCCTTTTTGGTTTCCATTAAATTGAAAAATTATCGGATATAATCCGAATATGACCTGTATTAGTAAACAATAAATGAGATTGATTAATTTAACCGAAAAGTTATACCTTCTTATCCTATTCTTTTCCTAAAGATTTTATTAATATTTTAAATAATTTAAATTAGTTTTGATGGACATAGGTTTTTTAAATAATTTCTTTTATAAATCATAGTATCTAAGAAATTAGAAAATTTTATTAACTTTAATAATATTACAAGTTACATTAAAAAATCAAGCAAATTAAGTTAGTTGTACTTATATTAAATAGATATTAAATAATCGAATGATTAAAAAAATACTTTGATTTAACTTATTAAGCTAAAACAATCAGCAAATTTTCTCATAGAGAAAAACTCCGAGAAAAAATAATTATACGTAATTATTCTAAATATTTATGTATAATTATATTTCTCAAGGAACATTATTAAAATATTTATATTTCTAAGTATTTTTGTAGCTAACTATGGTGTCCATCTTATGAATAGATGTAGAAAATGATCTAAGTTGTACTTCTTGACTATTAGCTATAAATACCGGACTTGTTTCATCCCACTCCTTTGGAATTTCACAATCAGCCACTGTGTACGTCAAAAGATCAAAAGTACACAAACAATCATGAAGAGGTAAGAAGCTGACAGTTCCTAGACAAATTAAGTAAATACAAAACACTTGAATTAATAAATTATATTCAATACAATGTATATAGTATAACAGAAAGCAATACAAAATGAACAAACAAAAATTACCTGTAATTTGACGTATAACTTCCCGGATTTCTTTTTGAATTGTTTTCATCTCTTTAGTTCCATATCTTGGCAATTCACCATCACCTCCTTTATTGCCAGTCTTGCCATTTGATACTTCAGTTTCATAATCAACTTTAAAGTCCCACTTTTCTAAAACCTCCTTTGTGTGTACATTCGAAATAATTAAAGTTACTTTCTCAATTTTCTTTTGCACAAGCCATTCTTGAACTTGACCAAGTACAGTGTTAAAGAAGTTAATAATCTTGGGATCGGTAGACATCAAAATACATAATCCAAAATGATCAGCTGCCTCAAAAGTTTCTGGAGGGTAAATACCTCGTTGATATAAAATGTTGTTGATTCCATATACTATAAAATTATTGATATATTATTATAAAAAGATTGATGTTACTAATATGTATATTATTGAAGTTGAAAAAAACGTACAAAGGTACTGTTTAACTAATTCTGCAGATCCTTTGAGTGTAATAGATTTAGTTTTCTGCTGTTGTTCTGTCATATTAGCAGTATAAATAAAATATGAATTACAAAACTAATAATAAAATTTAATTAACGTACAATCCTTTTACTTGAAAGTAACCGGCAGGTGTTGAATGTGAAGGTTATGTCCTTATTTTAATTCGTTATATATTACGAATTTGAAATTGGCGAATGGTATTGCGCTTTTAGATTCGACCAATGAGAAACATGCAAAAATATCAGTTTAGAGTAGGTTTACGAAACATTTCGTTTAGCCAATCATCTCACGTGTTACATGTAATTTATAATTTTATACAACAGAAATTTACGCATGCGCAAATTATCAGGAAGACGCGGCAATTTTTAAAATGTAAACATTTATAACTTATACGATAATTTCATTTACAATTTATAAATAATGTTATTCTTATAAATGAAAATAGAAGGGAATACGTTTTTAATTATAATTTTTTTTCAACAGATTTAATTAAACTTGTGTATAAAATAAAAGCAGAAAATATAGTGTTCAGCATTATACAATAATTCTTTAATACTGAATTTTTATTTATTTTTATTTAAAAAATATGGAATTTTTGTTATATAACAAAGAATTATGATATCAGCACATATCAAAATATTTTTGTATGAAAAAATCAAGTTATCTATTTATCTTTCCGCTGAGCACTTAAGCTGTCGTGCAGTTTTCCTACAACGGCTTCAACTAATTCTGGAATTACAACACCATTAACATCAATAAACTTATCTACCGACTTTGTAACTGTCGCTTCATTTATAATTCCAGTGGCTTCATTTTTCACAGATAAAATTAAGTTATATTTATCATCATACTTTTTCATGTATGAGCTTGCTTCCCAAATCAAATCTGGATCAAACCCAGCAGGATCCCTGAAAAGGAAAAGTAATTTAGGTTATGTATTTGTAATCGAAAGTCTTATTTTACTATAGACAGATTAAATTTATAGATTGTTATTCTACCTCTGAATCGATACAACGAAAATTCCTTTCTCCTTGTAAGTTGTGTAGAGTGTTAAAACACCCATTAATAAGAAATATATTGAAACACAAATTATCAGTACAGGCTTAGACGCAGGAAAAGGATGCAGATAATCCCAAATTAAAGCTACAATAGCCACAATAACCGCAACACCACATATTGCTAGCCTTCCATCCAGCAATGAAAAGTTCTCATTATAATTATACTTTTTGGTTAAAATATTCTTAACAACATCATCTAGTGCATTTTTCACAGCTGATCCATCCCATTTGTTCACTTTAATTATCTGAAAGATGATATTATTGTATTACTTATTATTGATTTAAAAATGATTCTAGAAAGTATATGCAAACCAATGTAGGGACTTTGCTCTATCAAGAGCCAGTTTAAAAATTATCAGCAACTTGATATTAGAATGATAGTGACTAGGATGTAAACATATTTTAGATTTGTCATTTTACTGGGCAGCATTTAAATTTTCACATAATGAGACTTACATTGGGATCATTGTCCTTCTGCTCCTTTTTTGCAAACATATTGTGTTTGTGCGAATCGTAATACTATAATTGAAAAGTACAAATGCGAATTTCCACGTCGATGGTTTTTGTTGTCCGGCTAAAACTTCTTTGTTGGCATGTGTTTCTTGGCCACGATGCAAGAAATTGACTGCAAAATTATCGTCAGCGTCGAACCGTAAAGGCGCTTCCCCAACAAGATGAAGAATTTATTCGACTCTTCTTAGCCTAACAACGATTAATCAGCTTAACATATCAGTCTCACCATTAAATGCAACGTTTTTATTTTAAGTTTTAACAAAAAATAAATCAATTCCTTTCGTTTTCCCGTATCGGAGCGGTTGAAAATACGCCTTGCAATGTATTGTACAGTGATAATAATTTAGGTTAAGTTCGCTCAATAAATGTTTGCTAGTGACTTCCTCTTTGGTTTATGACAGAGCTCCGTCAGAAATGGGTAAAGTTCGTCAAAATTTCTTTAAAACAATAAGTAAATTATTGATTTCGTGATTGGCATCCATTTAAAATATCAATAACTTTTATTGGTTAAGTACATGCATTTTTAATTTTATTTAGGTAGTAAATAATATTTTTCTATTGCCTTAAAAATTGAAGATATCAGGAAAAACAATTGTTTTTCAGGACAAGCTGACAGTAACAAAAGTACAGTTGATTGTTTAAGTATTGACTCTTAATTGATGATTGCAACAGTAAAAAATTTACTAAAAAATGTAACAATATTTTGAGTTGTTGATAAGCTACAAGCTACAACTAACTGTAATCATCGTAGGTAAATCAACCGCAAAGCAACCTATGCTTCTTTCATCGCAATTTTCCAGTTTTCTCCAGCCGACTGGCCACATATGCATTCAGTAATCGCAGTAGTAACAGCCTTACAGCCAGCCGTATAGTGGGCTGTGGGGCCAGTGCGACCACCCGCATCACGCGGAACTCCCCGCGGCTGGCTGACTTCTAGTGTCAGGGCCAGAAATTTTCCAGGAGAGTGAGAGAACCGCGAGCAGACTACGCACGCCAGACGCGAGAGAGAGAGAAAAGCGAAAACCTCGCGGTGGCTGTCGCCGCTGCCCGCTGCTGTGCTGCTGCTGCCTAGCTACTGCTAGTCGCGCCAGGCGCAAAAAGAGTATGGCGACTACGTGGGGATCCGGGAAATTCGAGGAGAGCGAGGACGGTTTCGGCGGCGTACTCGTCAGCGGCCAGCATGATCTGCAGGACTGCCTGGACGAGGCGAGCCTCGATCTACCCAACTTCGTTAAGATCTACGGTGAGGGCAGCGGTTGCGATCTCAACTCCGGCGCTGAGTTCGATTACGAGAACGATCCCCCCTACAATGAGGCACTGCACGATGACAACACAGGGTACATATCATCATCACCGAGACCTCTATATCACTCTCTCTCCTTCCCCCTCCCGCTCTTTCTTCCTCAGTAACATACCTAATGCCGATTAGGGGAAAAATGAGGAGCTTATCGGTTTTCGGTTCGGATGGTGTATATAATATGGTAATCGATCTCTCTCGTGCTTGCACGTATACACCGGAGCGAGAGAGAGATCGAATCAGCGTCCTCGCGCGCTCGCGCCTTCCCGTCTATCTTGGTATTTTGGTGGGCGTGCGGGAGAGAGAGAGGCTTCACCTTTATTTTTAAAGTTTTATCATATATATTTTGATGCTTACAGCGGGGATATAGGTACCTACATCTTACACCGTCGCCTCGGTTCGCTCACTCCCTCGCGCCCGCGCGCTATCTCTTTCCACGTTTTTTTAGCCTTTCCTTATAAGGGTATTACGAGCTTTCGAAATGGGACCTGTGTTTTTTGAAAAATCTTGGCGACGTTTTAAAAATATGAATTATCAAATGATTATCCGTACTGCTTTGGGTCTACTTTGTATGTTGTTTAATTGAATTGGCCGAATACAGTTTCAATCTGTTACCCTTTGAATCCTATTTGTTAGACAAAGAGGGATTACAATATTTAAAGTTATTGTTTATGAAGTTTATTATTACTGGCAAGCTTGTAGGCTTCTACACGCATTTTTGTTTTTTTAGAATTAATGAATCAATCTTTTATTAAACAAATTGACTTTTGGATTTACTATTGTTTTCATCTTTAATAAGTAGATTTTTTAAATTTTATAATAGTATTATTAGAAATACTTTTCAGAGCTTATAAATAAATGGAACTTTCCAATCAGATTTACCTTCAACATTTTTTTTTAAATTGACAAAACAGGAAAAACTTTCATAAATATTGCTTTTTTCTTATCTTATTAATTAAATTTATCTCTATTTAAATTCTAGGTATATACATCATACCATCAGTCCAGATGAGATATATATGCGAATACAACCAGGAAATTCTGACTCTATGCCTGAAAATCCATCACATGCTGTCATTACAATTGAAACTATGGATCCTGATACCAATCAAAAGCATATTAGTCGATATACCTGTGAAT
The DNA here is from genome assembly GCA_900474315.1 of Torymus auratus. Classification (NCBI taxonomy): domain Eukaryota; kingdom Metazoa; phylum Arthropoda; class Insecta; order Hymenoptera; family Torymidae; genus Torymus; species Torymus auratus. The sequence goes on from UXGD01000059.1 coordinate 61,090, forward strand.
ATGATGGTTGCGCAAGAACTTATAGTACAGTTGGAAACTTAAGAACTCACATGAAAACACACAAAGGTTAGCCTTGAATAATAAAATATTTTTACAAAATAATTAATAGAAATTCAGTGACTAACTTTATAAAATGGTTGCAATGTATATACCATGTGTTTGTCAACAAAGCACATATTAATATTTTAAATCCTTACTAATATACCAATATACTTTATTTATGCAACCTAAGGATGAAGATATTGGTGAGTGAATAATCTGTCAAGAATGAAAGTATTTTATTTTATTGTATTTTTTGTTGAATTGCATGAACTATGACTTGAATGCATGTTCATGGTGATTTTACCAAGAATCATAATGATAATATTTTATTTTTTAAATGAATTGTAAGTAAAAATGGGATTTTCACAACTTTCAGGTGAATACCGGTTTAAATGTTCGGAGTCAAGTTGTGGCAAAGCATTTTTAACTTCATACAGTTTAAAAATCCACATTAGAGTACATACGAAAGTAAAGCCATTTGAATGCAATCATGATGGATGTGAAAAGGCATTTAACACCCTTTACAGACTAAGAGCTCATCAAAGACTTCATAGTGGCAATACATTCAACTGTGAAGAGACAGGATGTGTAAAATTTTTCACAACACTTAGTGATCTCAAGAAACACATACGTACTCATACTCAAGAACGACCATACAAGTATGTTAACCACAAATATTTATCACTGTATTACAAGCGCATAGTTTATTATTAATTAACACATAAGCACAAATTAATTGTATTGTTAAAATTTAATGTGAAACTTTTCATTATTCACTCTTGAAATTGTTATGTAACATTTGTATTTTTAATATTATAATTTACTTTATAAAGATAAAGATAACACAAGTATACAACTTTATTTCAAGGTGCCGAGAGAAAGGTTGTGGTAAGGCGTTCACCGCTTCACATCACCTAAAAACACATAGACGCACACATACTGGTGAACGTCCATATATTTGCACCCACAATCACTGTAAAAGATCATTTACAACACCACATAGCTTAAAAAGTCACCTCAAAACTCATAAGAAGGTCTCACAATGTGACGAACTTGTATGTACTTGACTTACAGATAAACATAAAAACTATACAATTTTATGTAAATTAATGTACCTGTCTTTTTTCAGAGTAAACCTGGAGAAAATGCAAATTCAGTTGAGGATCCTAATCATGCAGAAAACATTACTATAATTTCAGAAATTAATAAAACAGATAATTCAGGACAGTCATATAATGAAGTACCTGTTGCAATTGTACTTTATCCTACAATGGAACAATATCAACCAACCAGTGAGAATATTTCAAACAACCAAATTCAAAGTATTGTCAATAATGACCATACAGTAATCAATATATTGCACCAACAAGGAGGGTCTGATCTAACTATTTATAATTCAAATTCAAATAAAAATATAGCTATTAACGAGAGCAATAATGAAACTTCTGTTAATGATTATAGTAATGGTAGTGACTATGATCATTTGAAATTTCTTGATGAAATTCAAAGTCATGCAATTGATGGTAATGTAGGACATGAGAATGTTACTGATAATACAATGTTACAAACACAAAATATTGTTTTGGATAGTCATTTAAATTCAAGTGCGTCTGGATTAACACAGATTAATCTTCCAAATGACTTAGTTAATGAATCAATAACAAAAGTTGATAATTATTTAGATAAACCTATGTTGGATTTAATGAGTAGAACCTTGGAGAGTTGTGACAATAATACTGGATTATATGACTCATTATCTAGTCAATTACCAAATATTTTAAATATCTCAAATGATAATCATTTGATAACAGATGAAATTAATCAGTTACCTTTTGAAGGTACCAGTTTTGAGAGTGGAAATCCAATTCAAAACATGACAAATTCAATAACCACTGATTCAATTAGTAGTAATAATGAATCACGTGCCCTTGAGTTAGCACTTGCGTCTGAAGAAGAAAGACAGTCACCATGGATTGACATCAATTCTTTGACTAGTGAACTTTCTGATAAAATAATAGCTTCAACAGCTATACCGACTGTCAGAACAGAATCAACATGGTCAGAATCCAATGCTCTTCCAACAGCTGTTCATTCTCTTGTAAATTTGCTTGGCCCAGAACCATATCCTTTGGAAATAAAAGATCAACTACAGAAAGCACCAGTACCCGAAACTGTTAGTTTGATAGATACCGAAAATCTAACTACTGGAAATGCTGAAATAGTAATGAATTGTTCAGAATATCAAACAGAAAGTATCTCCAGGAATAATTCAAATAAAACGGAAACTTCTAGAAATATTTTACGAGAAATTACAGCAGATGCTGGTATATGTAAATGTTCCAGTTGTAAATGCGATAAAGATGGAGACAACTGTCGAAATTGTTCACATTCAAATCAAGAAACTCAAGAAAAAGTACAACAAAAAAATAACGATTCAAGACAAATGAATATTGCAGATATAGTTTCGAGTTTACAAAATAAGTGTTGCTGTAATAATCAGAATAGTTGTGGTTCTTGTTGTGTTGTAATTTGTATAAAAACGCTCCAAGAACTGCAAGAAGTATTTAATACCTGTTGTAAAAGTACAAGCAGTGCAGGATGCTGCAAAAGTAATTCTATGAATAATCAGGGTATATCGTTACCAATGACTTCATTAAAAAGTCAGTTGGCAGGAAACCAATGAAGAACAAACAAACTAGTCGAAAACAAAGATGTTATGTTAATAATTAGATACATATAAATGGAAAGAGTATCAACAATACATTTTATTTTATTAACAATTTCTATCTAAAAAAAAATAGAATGCAACTATTTTATAAAGCAACGTACAAACTGATTGTCTTAATCCAAAATATTGTTTATAATTTTTATGAAAAGATTTGCAGTTACACGTTAAGTTTGTAACAAAAAATTGTTTTGGTTTAAATTTCTTTATTATACATAGATACCATATGTAAATTGTTTGTTTGTAAATCAGTTATGTAAGCATTTGTTGCTTGTAGGATGCTATTAATCAATTATGTGGTTTATACTATAATCTGTTATAGTATGTGATTGAATTGTACAACATTTTGCCAAATATGTTTAGTTTTAAAAATATTGACTGCAAAAACTGTTACTTATAATTTTTTGGTGATGAAGTGCCAAAGGTGTATAAGAGAACGTAGTTTTTTATCTTTAAAAATCAAGTATATAATATTTTTCACTTGTTATAATTGCACTATTGTGCTTTATGCAGTCCTTCAAAGGATACAATATTTCATTAGAATTTTATAAGTTTTTAATACTTGTACAAAATGTTGTTAGTTACTTACACAACATAATCATACGATTATGGTGAATTTTAACAATCAGAGTGATTTTTATGGCTGTTTTAAATGGTGTAAACTCTGAAGAAACATTTTGCAATTAAAAACGTGTTTGAAAATAAGTGTTTCAAAATAACAAACCATTATTGAAAGTGCAATTCAATAAAAGTGCAATAAACATGCTTTAATATATTTACTAAAAAAGGTCTTTTATTTATTTCCACAATTAAATAAACAAATCTTTTCGATCTTAATTAACATGTTTATTATGGACTTAATTTCATGTTGTTGTGTGAATGACTTCTATTATACATTGGTATTGCTAATTAAGACATACAACAGATTTTTCATTTTTTTTACAATTTATAATTAAATTTGGTTATTTCAAAGTAGAATTATGCAGAAGCTTGAACTAAAGCCTCAGCTACTTCAATAGCAATGGCAGCCTCTGCCTTATCTTTATCTGATGAAGCAGAGGATAATTGTTGTTGTGCCTTGCTAAGGAGATCCCTAGCTGCAGAGTTGTCAAGTGACTCAACTGGATGTGCTTCTTCTGCAAGAACCTAAAAACGAATTCAATATTTCCTATATTAGATAGATTTCCTACTAAATTTTAAAGATTCCTATTTTGAATCATCTTAAATTGATGATGCATAATTTAAAAAAGTATTTGTTAATCAATAACTTTCTTGTTTATAATAATATTTTTTAATAAGTACCTCAAAAATACTGTCAATCATATATCTATTCAATAAAATAGAATATTGAATGTGTTCACTATACAAATTTTATTTATTAATGCACTGTGTAGAAATTTTTAAAATTTTTTAAATCGAAATCGATACTAATAAGTAGAATTTACAATGATTTAATGCAATGAGATGCATTTATATTAAAAAATCTGATTTTAGTGAGCATTAAATTTAAAAAGTTATTTATAGGAATCCAATGATTCTAAACAACATTTAATACATTTTCTCAAAATAAATTTAAAAAATGTTTTTCTTACTTGTACACTAGAATCTTCATTGATTGTGACTGTACCAGATGATACAAAGATTCTCTTGGAGTCACCACTTTGTTCGTACACTGTGACAACTCCTGGTTTCAAAACAGCCAGGGTTGGTACGTGCTTTGGTAAAATACCAAATGAACCAGAGAATGATGGCACATCAACCTGTTTGACAACAGCTTGATCGTAAAATACCTACAAGAAAAAGTATTATTATAAACAAATGTAACAGTTTGTTCAAAGCATTGCCAGTATTGGTGTTTTCAACTCTACCTGGTTAGCACCAGCAAATGTGAATTTCATCTGATCACCAGTTGGAGCATCAGCATAGAATCTCTTCTGGGTGCGAGTGCACCTCAGGAAGGGACGCAATGTACGGGCGATAGCGGCCATTATTCCTAAAAATATCAATTTTGCAAGTTTATTAATTTGTCACATTTATGATTATGGTAGGAATGTTACATCACAAGTACTATGTATTGGTTAACCCTAAAATGTACGAAAGATAACTTAAAACACAACTATTTTAATATGAATACATGATTTGGAATGACGAATGAAAACAGAAGTACTCAAATTTATTATTAATTCACCAATTTATATATTATTAACATATTAACTTACTAGATTACTGGTGATAACCGTACTTTACGATAGCTGTGAAAAAGTCAAGGCGAGCCAGCAGAAAAGCGTACTTTGCAGCTGCGCATGCGCGAGCGACGACCGGACGAATCGAATCCGAATGACGAATCATGGGATGGGTTAGGTCTAATTTCATTCAAATTTAGCAACGAGCTTCCGGTCCCGGTAGATCAATGAAAAAGCTTCGTATATCAAACGTTAAATTGAACATAAATGAAAATATTTCATAACTATACAAATTAATTTTTGTTTATTCATATAACTTTATACTTGTACATATAACAGAATTATATAACTTAATTTAATTATTGTAACAATTTATACCAAAGTGTATTTATCAATATTATACAATTATAAAAATAAGTAATAACTTTATATAATTTTTTTAAACCGAAAATAAAATCAATATCGAGGTTTATTTGCTTTGACAGCTACCGGAAAATCGATAAGTGGATAAATCTTTTTCTGACTGTTAGGTAGAACTTCAATGACATGTTGTAATTTAACGTTGGTTTTTCTTTCGCTACAAGTGAGTCCTCTGTAAATGTAAAATATAAACCCAATGACAAAGCAATAAACGATTTCTATCACAGTCAGTACTGATCCACCTAAAAATAATCCGAAAATTCCACCTAATTGAACTGTAAAAAACATATATATAAGTAAAATAATATTAATAAAATTATTCTATTATGGGGTCCATTTTCAAAATTATCAAATAAAAATCATGATTAACAAATTCAACTTAAACATTACCAAGCATGTCCAGGTCTGAAACTACTATGTCTCTCTTATATCGGACACCTGTTGGACCGTCATAATGAACATCCAAATAAGTGCAATTGGGTTCGTAATAAGGAACGCCGATAACGAAATCGTCATAGCTGCAATATTCGCATTCGGGAGGACAATTGCACATTGCTTTTATCATATGCGGCAGATTGGACGCCAGTGCATAATGCACTTCGCTTATTTGTTCTGCAGAAAATAATGAAAGAACCACCTAAATTAAGCGTGGCGCATTTAAAAAAAATTATTTTAACAAGATATGGAGTTGTAAATTACCACTTTCTTCCGCCAAGCAATGCAAATCTGTTGCATTGCATTCTCGTACTCCATCTGTATCAAAATAGGCAAAATGTCATTTTACCATATTAATTAATTTATATAATAAAAATAACAGATTTATGTTTTATATACCGGCAAATGGAAATAGGAAAGTAGGATTACAGCCGCACTTTTTGTGAACGTACTTTTGTTGACATTGCGACAAACAATTTTCAAATTTATATATACCATTTTCATTTTTACATGGCGGATTTTCTGTATCCTCTAATTCCAATACTTCGTGCGAAGCATATGCAGACGAAAATTTTATATCGATGTTGTACTGTTTACCGTAAGTCATATATCTGCCTTTTGCGGGATATATTTTCGGATTGGATATCATAATTATGGAGCCTTGATTGTCTAAATAAAAAATTTTAAGAATGAATTATAATGTTTAACAAATTAACTCACAGCATACAGTTATGGAATTTAATATATATCTAACGTAAGTAATGTACCTATCCGATTGGGCGGATTATGAAGATTATCTTTCTTTATTACAAATTTTAAACCACTTCGAAAACCATAACCATGAGTTTTGTGAGCCTTTTTAAGTTTCGGTTCTACTGAAGTTAATGAATTGAAAGTATAACAAAACCCATGATCCGTTTTTTGAACTTCAAATATGTCACAGCAATCTGTATCAATGAAGCTCCTAGTACAATTGAAAATAAATTCCTCACATTTCGGCATTACTTTTATGAGTATATCGGTTATATTGATTCCTGTAAGAATTGTTTTCATATTTATTCTATACCTGTAGGACATTTAAAAAAAAAAAAAAAACAAAAAAAACAAAAAAAAAATGCAAATGAAAATATAAAATTCACTTTACGGTTTAGTATATCTAAAGCTTCGGCACTTGATTTTAGTTCAAACTCATATAGATGCGAAAAGCTCATTCTAGAAAACTTTAAGAAAAGTTTATAAAAACTTTGTCTCGCCTCTTGATTAGTTTCAGGAATCAAGGAATTGGCAATTTTCGTAACTTCATTCCAGTTCACACGACTTCCAGGACAAACAGTGACACTCGGAAAAGGAATATGGAAGATATCATAATTTATGTCATCGATTATGATATTCGTGTCCTTAGCCTATAAGATAATCAAAATATACTCCATTTCAGAACAGGTGATTGATTATGGCAAATCAAACAGTGAGTAATGTTGAAACACGCGCTTACGTGAAACTTGTCGTATAACTGAATAATTACTTTTACAGCACAGTAAAATCCGGCGATGACTAATAACAACCATATGACACGTTCTACTTTGTACAATTCCGCATCTTGACTGTATTTTATACCATGAAGGCTTGTGCGTGAAATGAAATATTTATACATTTCGCCTGGATTTTCCAGTCTTCTCGGTCGTTTTTTCGGTCTTTTCTTTTTATTTAAACTTTTCTCTAAAAAATTTGTTTGCATTTTTCATAATGTATTTATATGTATAAATGCAATGTGTGCAAGGTTTTTGCGGATAAAAAACTTTAAATTATTTTAAATATTTGCATATATTTTTATATTTACCTGAAAAGGTCTCTATTAACCGTTCATTGTTCTGCATGGCTTATATAAATTTGACTATTTTATTAATTACTTTTTTTTTCATAATATATATGTTTAAAGTTTTTTAATTCGATTTTTCAGTGATTTCTATTTGGTTCATTATGCTAAGTGTAATAAGAATTTAATAAGCAAATAATTAGTCTATTGTAGGTTTTAGTTTTACGTTCACGTGCTTATGTATAGCATTACTAACACTCGTACGTTTTTCCTTTTTCTGGCAAACCTGTGACTACAAAAGGTGCGGCAGAAAAAAAAGAATTATATCGTGAGTGTGTTAAGCACTTATAAATCAAAGTTTAGTAATTCTTGTATACATAAACATTTGCGTGGCTTTTTTATATTATTCAAACACGTAAATATTATCAATCACAATCATTTTTTGAAAAAATCATGATGAGATAATTATCAACTTTTGTATACAGAATAAATCAATAGACGTTTGAATACTTTCGATTGATTTTATAAGTCACTAAGTGTCGTGTGTTTCCGAGATAATATCAGATTGCTTGAAATTTCCAAAGCAATGGATAATATTAAAAAAATGTCTACTCATGTTTAGAATATATATTATGTTTGCAGAATTATTGTAGATAAAGGCTCTTTATTATATGATAAAAATAATAAATATGACATTTCAACGACACGAAACAGCATTGCTTGCATTACGAAGCATTTTCGAAAGACCAATCCCGAAGTTCATAAATCTTTTTGCAAACTTAGAAAAAATTGTGCAAGTAGATTTAAATTGATGCTTCTAAAACTTGAAATTAGCATATATCAGATTATGTTTATTTCATAATTTTAGACTTCTTCGTTATGACAAGGATAAGGTCGCAGGATGAATTTAAATGAATTATGCAATCTAAACAGGGAGTTCGCCATGAATGATAAATACGCCGAAGTATTTCGTAAAATGTGTAGAGAAAGGATTTGTCTCACGGGTCTCAAAAGAGTCATCTTTCAGTGCAGTGCAGATAGTGCAGAGCGACGAGCGGAAGGGTCACCGATTTTTAATTTAAAGTTTTTTGAGAATACAAAATTCCGTCAAATAACATTTTTTCCTATAGCTACAGTGTGAATTTATTAAAAGTGCGCAATAAGTATTAGTTGGAATTGGAAGTGATTTACCGTAGCGAATCAAATGAGGAGCAGAAGTTATTTAACTGCCGGTGCATTCATCTGGGAAACTTTGTTTTTCAATTTATCGTCTACAGCTTTTAAAAAAAATTTGATTTTAGAGAAAGAGGTATTCTTATCTTACACAGAATTATACGTTTGTATTTTAAAAATTAAAAACGGAATAACTAAACATAATGTTTTATTTAACTTTTTAGATTAACGCGTGATCGATTAACGCATACGTCAAATAAACGGATAACCATAATTCATTTCATCCAATTAACGCGTGCAATTTACGTATCCATTAGGAAAACAGCGCGAGTTCTTGTATAAAATTCAGCAAATAAAAACGATCCATGTCAGATGAAATATATCAACATTCCTAAAACATAAGAATAGTATTTAATGGGATTATAACTATACGTGTAATTATAGCATTGCTATAATTATCTTACTGTACGGAAAAGGTTACTTCAAATCGGGAATGACAAACAGTAACGTAAGTACACATTTTTTCATCGAATAATCACTGCCGGTTTATATTTATACAAATATTATAAGTCGAATGATTTCTCTATTATTATAGTTCTCACGAAAATATTTGTCAGCGATACAATTATCATTGTGCAAATCACTCACAAGTGTTCTTTTGTCAATCGCAATATGACGTATTCGAGGGAACGTTACGGTCTGTCCCGAAAATTGTAGCCATTTTCTCTTTGGTTGTTAGTACGCGAACAGTAAAAATGATAAATGGTTGTTACTTAATTACCGCTTTGGTTTTTTATATTCGTCGAAATAGCTTGTGGATAATCATTATTATTTTTGTTTTAGATAAATGGCCAGCGTGTGTGAAAATTCTTTTCGTCAAATTACTTTTTAGTGCATTTGTATTTACGCAGGGTTTAAATGTAAAGAATGTAAGTTGTTTATAATTGATTATGGTTTTCCCAACTAAATAATATTTATTAAAATGTTTTTTCTTTTAAGGTTCACGATTATTTGACCAAAGATGAAATTCGATCTATATTTAATACGGATCCCGATTCGGGTAATCTTATTTGTTTTTATAATTTTTAATATAATAAATGTTTAAAAAAATTTCTTTAAAAAAAATAATAAAAGAAAAAAAAATTTTTTCGACCTCATAAACTTAAAAGAATTTTGTAATTTACACTTTATACAATTTTCAGTTCCTGAATTCGAAATTGCCCATGTATTTCACGAAACGAATAACCATCATATCCGTAAAGTTCGTTCAACCACAACTGAAGTACATCTACGGGCGTTTGAGCAAGATATTACACTGTATTTAGAACCAACTGATAATATATTGTTAGGAAGAGATACTCCGGTTTATACTGCGACTACAGATATCTTCGAACCTTTAGGAATCCGATATACAAAAATTGATAATGTATAAAATTTATTATAACTTTAAATTTTTCAGCAATTACCGTTCATTATAATTATTTTAATATTTTAGGTTTGGCCGGAAGATTTCCGTACTTACCAAGACCCGAACAATCAGGCTTCTGTCACAATGGATAAGGATTCGAATGGAAATATCAATATCGTAATTATTTATGAGTAACTTAATTCAATTTTAGAGGTCTTCTAAATCTTAATTATTTGATCTCTCTATACGCATAATAATTACAAAATTTTTTCAATATTAATTTCAATTTTATATTTCTGTTTAGGATGGTATTTTAGGAAATAATATGGTAATAAAACCACTCCCAAATCGTGTACCAAAAAAATCGGGGCATTTTCCAATTAAAGGCACAGGATTCAAAAGCAATCAGAAACAAACCTATTATAACTACAACGCATCGCCTCATATTGTATACAGAACAAATGATCCATTCACTAATATAATAGGAGGAACTTTAAGTAAATAAAAGTAAATTTTACATAAATTATAGTATAAAGAATTTTATACAAATATTTTACGTACAATTACAGAGACAAGCCATGCCATTTTGAATAGCCTATTTGATTTTAGATTAAGCAATAGATTCAAAAGATCTATATTTCATACAGTTTATCCTCAGCTCTTAATAATGGTTGATTATAGGACATATCAGTAAGTATTAAACATCACTGCATGAATAATTTAATATATGCAACCAACCAGCTGTTGGGTACCTCGACGCAAGGAGATAACAAGATTAATGTTTTAATTCTTATTAGGGCACATGGAAAAGATATCAAAGCTCTTGCAAAATATATGGCAGCTTTCTGGAATGGTGTTGATTTAAGATACAGAGAAATTAGTGATCCTAAAGTAAGATTAAATATAGCAGGTCTAGTTATTCCTACGGTAAGCATTAAATAAATTTTATGTATTTATATTTTCATTAATTAACACCATTTAATTAAGCCTTAATTTAATTTATTCATTCTATTTTTATATATATATACATGTACATTGTTATGTTCTTTTTGTAAAAAAAATAGTCTTATAATATTTTATATAAACATTTTGCTACATAGTAACAAGAATTTCGTAAATGCTAAACTAAATATATAACTTTGATTCAGTTTGGCAACTCAAAAGATCTCAATGAAATTCATGAACATAAATATTTTGAGATTCATTATTTTATAAAATTGTATAAATAAACGTTTTTTTAATTTTCTTTACAAATTTAAAAATGTAAAATTCTAGAAAAATAATTATTTACATACTTGTAACAATAACAATTTACTAAACTGGATTAATTCCAATTTCTGCATGGAGTTGCTTTTTACTACCAGGGTAACTTTCTAATATGCAATCAAGAACTTCACTGCACATTCGTTTTCTTTTGGAATACTCACGATTGTACTGGTTTAAATAATTTTCAGCTTTCTTCTTAACTGCAGTCATATCTTCTGTACCCGAGGCTTCCATTAATTCATCTAATTTCAATGATAATTTTCCATTACCTTCATTTAGCCGATTCCGTTCCTTTTCTGCTTCTTCCAAGCTCATACCACATGTAATAGAACTAAAAACAGCTTCTTGTGCTTTAAGTTCTATTTCTAGTTCTTTTAATTTTTTTAATTGTTCATTACAGTGAGTTTCTTGTTCTCTTTCAATTCTTTTTAGTTCTTCTAAGTTTTGCTTAGAGTCCTGAATAATGCAGTAAACTTTTTGTTTGCCATTAGCCTATAAAGTTTGTATTTCAAAATTAATATACAAATAAAATAAATATATTAGTATAATAAATAATTACTTACTTTCACAAAAATTTTTCCATTGTCAACTAATTTATCTAGGGCTTTTTGAACTGCAGCTTTACCATGCTTTTCTTTGTCCAGAGTAGAAGCAAGATCAATGGCACTATAAGGCCTGTTTTTGAGTTTTAAATAACTGTAAACAGCTTCTGTCGTCATTATGCCCTGTAAATAAAAAAAATTCAATGCAATTCAACTATTTATATTGTAGATGGAAGGTGCTGCACCTTATATGGAAGAACATTACAAGGGTAGAGATCTATTAGAAGATAAAGGGACATTGGAGGCTCTTAGCAAATATCTGCACAAAGAGAAACGATTTACTAGTGATATGTATGATATTGCAGTTGGAATGACCAAGTATGTTATGATTGCATTTTCATGTTTCAATAATTATAAATCAATACCTAATGAAAGAATTATTAAAATAATTGCAGTTTAGATATGTGCATGATGGAATCTGATTTTTGTAATCCAGCATCTAGGGGTAAGTAAAATCTAGAATTTTACAGTTTAACTTTATTTTCTTTAATATTGAAGTGTTTAAATTAAATTTGTAGGGCTTGGTTATAATGGTGGAGCATGTAAACATGATGTTCGTTCTAGTGACAGGTCTGTGGCAGTATTAGAAGATACAGGAGGATTTAGTGGAATTGCCACTGCAGCTCATGAAGTTGGCCATGTGTAACTGAACTTTATAATTTATTTTTATTATCCAATGTTCTATCATAATATAAACAAAATGATTAAATTAAATGCATCCATATTTATAGACTGGGTGCTCCACATGATGGTGATGATTCATTATCTTATATTGGAGGACCCGGAGCAAAGAAATGCAATTGGAATGATGGCTATCTAATGAGTAGTTTAAGGCATGATAGCAAAGGATTACACTGGTCTTCCTGTAGTAAAGAAGCAATGAGTTATTTCTTAAAGTTAGTAAATAGCAAATATAAAAAAAATAATTTTACATCTGAGCTTATTATAACTTATAAAGTTAAAATTATTACAGGAAAGAAGCTTATTGCTTACGAAACAAGCCAGTGGTTAATAATCCCATTCCTAAAATTTTACCAGGAAAATTAATTTCTAGAAATGAACAGTGCAGAAAAACATTAAATTTAGTTGAATGCAAAGTAAGTAAAACCATTGATAAAGAAATTTCTTAATAAAAGATAATAAAATACAACTTTATGGTAAATTAGAATCGAAACAATGAATGTGGAGCACTTTTCTGTGCCAGACCACACAATCCAACAAATTGTATAACAGACAGAGCACCAGCTGAAGGATCACCTTGTGAGAATGGAGGAGTAAGTTATCATAAAAGTATATTGAAATAATCACATTATTGTTCTGAAATTTATACATTATTAAAAATTTTCTAGATTTGTTTGGATGGACAGTGTGTTATAGAACCAAAAGAATTGATATTTTTAACATTACATGAATAGAATAGTCAGTATAAAAAGATGTGATGATTCTAAAATTAAACAAATAATATTTCTGTATAATTCATATTTCTTGTGTACAATTTGATATAAATATAATGTTGTATATTAGTATATACATTTTTATGTAGTCTTTAAAAATTCAAGTTAAAATAAAAATTGCACATTTTATAAATCAAAACATTTATATAATTAAACAACCTTGAATATTTCCACTAGTTGCTCTTAGAAAAAGTTAAGTTATTCAATGAAAAAATTATGTAAAGATTATTTGATTGAAATAAGTAACTTACAATGTTGTTTACAAACAAATCAGGTCGAGCAAATGTAAGCAAATGTTATTGTGAAAGACTTTCGAGATAGGTTAAAAAAACGAACGTTTTCTTACAATATACTCACTTCAATGTGTTCGAGTCGTACAATCGGTATTTTATCCGTAGCCCCAGTTAGCACCATTGAAAACCATGAGGTTCTATATAAATTCAAATAATAAACAACGACGCTACTCGTATGCCGCGGTTAAACCGAAAACGTATACGAAACGCGTAGCAACTTGTTTGTGGATAAAATTACGACACCACCGTCCATCACCGGAGTTCTGGAGCGCCGTTGCTGCGAAAGTGACTGTTCGCAAGGTAATATACGAGGAATAGTTTTCGTACTTATCGACAGTGGTAACCGCCAAAAAAAATATTTTGAAAGTAACTTGAAAATTTGTTTGGTACATCCAAAATACGCATAATACTAGATCACCTAATATATATAATGAAAAATATTATCAATATTAAGTAATAATATATTATAGTCTATAATAAAACAGAAATTTTCAAATTACTTGTACATATAAATTTGTACGTTTTGGATTTTGGTGAAATAATGAAAATACACTTTCTTTATAAAGAAAACTTAACGAAGACATCATCGATTTTCCGTAATACCTAAATGATTGCACAAATAACATCATAAATAGCAATTACGTGGATTGGAGCAAAAACCCGTAGGGGTATAAAGTGGAACGCTCATTTCCCACACTCTGTTAAAGGCTCCATTAATTTTTGTCTGCAGACACAAAAAAAAATGAACCTCTTATAAATTATAATAAAGCGATTACAGCTTTCTTCATAAAAACTTTGATTTTTTATAATAACAAATGCAATTCCTTCAGATAACGCTCTTATTATACATTCCATCAAATGGTATCAATAATCAATCAAACGCTAATCCACTCCAAGCTTTCAATCGCGCTCCTCCCGCTGTACACTATAGGTAATCGTTCTTTACTCGCGCAATCACGGAAAAAACCGCCCCATCGTCGAAAACAAAGGGTCGCTCGCTACTATTACGCGCTCGCAACAACGACGAGTCGAGCTCGAGCCTCTCGTATACGCGACCTCTCGCGCCCCCCATTCTTTCGCCGTTTACACACATGCACACACTCTTAGCGAAGTTACTTCAATTAGGCGGCTCTTTGTCATCCCGGGCGACAATGCCGCCCTTTGTACCCCCGCGCCCTTCCACCCTCGCTCGTAACAATGCGCAATCAATCGCTCCAAGCTCGCGCAAGCGCCGGAATTCGAAACTCTCTCGGTCCGTCGTCGTCGTCGCCGTCGATTTTCACTTCCGAGTCAATCGGAACACGAATAAACACCGAGAACTTTGGCAATTAAGTACCTGTAAGTATTACACGACGACGACGAATCACATCACGGGCTGTTTGCTACCGGACGATTTTTCACGAGGATGGGGGCGAAGGGGGTTCGTTCAGAGATTATAGATTATCTCGGTGGATACGCGGACACGCCACTATATGCGAGCTCGCTTCGCTCTCACACATATACGCGACCCGCGGGCTTTTTCTCAGCCGCGGAGAGCCGAGTGCAGCAGCGCGCACGGAGATATGGGAAGGAGGGAAGAATTTTCTTACTCTCTCGCTTGCTCCCCCTCGCGCATATATATAGTGTCTCGAGGGTATGTGGGAGTTAGCAGCGCATCCGCGCGCCGTGCACTTAATCAGACCGTCATGAGCTTTACACGCGATCAATGGGGACCCACTGAGAGAGAGAGAGTATATAACGCATTCCACGCACTACTATGCGGAATTACGTAACTGCAGGCGCAGTGTGCCGGAAAAATTTGAGTCCGCGCGAGTGTGGGACGGAAAAGGAGTAAGTATAGTTGCAGAGCTGTGGGGGATGAGTTGGCTGATGGTTGTGGACTGCTATGGGTGGCTCGATAATGCGAGTTTGATTGGATGGGAAGAAGTAAAGATTGTAAGAGGTCTGGTTTACGTAGTGGTATACATTCTTAATTTGAGAACTTGGCCCTATAAAGGATTTGTTTTTATACATACACGATTCATATAAACATTAAACTTTAATTATATTCACTTATTAAGGAGGGTCTTTGCACAAAATCAAAACCAATATTTTGGAATAAAATTGAAGTACGTGATAAATAATGATTATTATACGATTTTTGTCGAAATTTCAAGGTAGCTTGACAAAGAAATAAATGAGTACGACGTTAATAAAAAATCGAGTCTTTTGAGGTTTCTATATAGAGCATTATGGAAAAATGCGATTTTATTTTGTATGCTTGTATATAATTTTTACATCGCCTATTTTAGCCAGTAAGAAAATGGATACCTATATCTGTGGTAATATATACAAAAAGCGCTTCTCATTTGAAAAAGTTTACGAGAAATCATACACGGTTTAAATCTTAAAACACAATCGAATCAAATGAACAGTCCCTTTATTAACTATATTTTTTTTCCAAAGAAATTTATCTGTAGGTGTTGATACCTACCCAGATGATGCAATGGGCCTCATACAATGTAACAAATACTATAAATCTATTTTTGAAAATATTGGACTAAATCCCTTTTTCAATATCATTATAAGAGATATATTATTCTAGAAACCATCATAGGAAATAGAATCAATGAAAAAAATATAATTATGGATCGACGAAGGTTTGTTAAAATTGTGTTGTATAAATCTCGAAAATTTAGATAAAATGCGTGACATAAGTACAGCTTTTTAAATTTTTTATAATTTCTGAATTCATTGTTTAAGCTAATTTTATTTAAGTATTTTTTTACCTACAAATCGATTAGTTCTTTAATTTAGACTTTATATTATACTTTGCAAGCAATAATATTAATATTTAAGGCTAAAAATATTGGGGACCCAATAGGAACCACCCTTTTAATACACTCTCCTTAGCGAAAGATCCTCGTTAATAGTAATTCAGTTTTATATATATAACAATATTATATGAATAAGTTCATTATTTAAAAGGAAATTTACAAAGAAAAGACGGAATTTTAAAATCTACCTGCTTCTATACTCAAAAGAAGTAGAAACAGGCACTTAAGTAGATAAGGATTTGAAATTTGTATGATTAAGTTTATTACTTTCTGCCAGATAACAAAACTAAAAATGTTGGTTAAAGACGCAATTTTCTGCGCATACTTTTTGCAAATACTTAACGTAAAATAATATATTTTACAATTATGCGAAGTAAGAATATTCAAGCCAAAATGAAAATTCATACGAATTCAGACTTTAACAAAACGTATCCCACAATCTAAATATATCCTATCCGCATTCAACAACCGGTACGAAATTTATTATTCCACCTTACTAAATTTTCTTTGCAAGCGCGGGCGCGCGCGCATAAATCCACTTGAACTTTTGCCGGTGTTCGAACTACCACAAGTCGACTCTATATAGGTATAACTTCCCTTTTTCGCGCAAGAAAAATGGTTTTCCCGCAGAATCTTCGAAATTCGCTCGATATATTTAAACTTCGCTGCCGAAGAAATAAAATTCCCACTCCGCTTTTTGCAAAACTCCGAAATTCGCAAAACCGCGGAATTCCCGCACACATACCTAATATATCTATACACCTCCTTAACCGGGGCCCGTATTTTCCGCTCGTCCCCATGGGCTCAAGCAGCGCGGCGCGCGGTATATACCTTGTGAGAATCCATCGCGCTCGCCGCTGCGGATGTTTAATGCAGGGGGGGAAGAGAGGAGAGTACCAACGGCGCGCGTAAACACCGGCGATAATCGGGCGCGCGATCCGCCGCCGAGCGAACTTGCTGGGCCCCCAAAGGATATCGCGTCCGCGTAGGTACTACACACACACACGTGTGCGGGGGAGGTGAATTCGACGGCGGTGAGATAGGACGAAGGAGAGAAAAATGCGACCGAGCGTGTTGGTGGCTACCGAAAAGTCAACGTTGCGGGGTGAATGTGCCGGAGTTTGTATATAGGTGTAGTGTGGGGTCAAAGGTTGGTCTAGATGTATACGTGGATTACCGATCCTGAAGTAGGATAGATCATTTTTTAGATCGCTTTTCTGCTCTGGTATCTGAGCTTGACGTATTTTTTCTCAATTTTGGTAATACATCAAACAACTTAACGAGCGTCCCATGTATAGGATCGGCTGAATCTGGTACAGGCCAATCACGTCAATTACTGTAATAAGTCAATTAATGTAACATTCGATGTTCTTTTTCCCGTGATATATATACTTGTTAGTTCAGAACCGTGTAAATCGCTTAATAAGGTCCCTTGGGAATTGATTTTCTATATACTTGCAAAAGTAGGTGAACCGAAATATATTACCCTATTATAGAAACAAATCTGCAATATACAAGTACAGTTCGCTTATATTTATTGAACTAAATTAAACGGAAAACTGTTATTTTTCCCAATTCCATCAATAAACGTTGAAATATAGAAAAGCTCGGCGTGTAAACAGAGAAAAAGAAAAGTGCGCATTCGTAAGTAAGCGATCTTCCCATACTGTGTGTGTGAAAACCAAAGAAAACACGCGGCGGAAAGTGAGTAAGCGCGCGCTCGAGGAGATAAAGAGACGAGCGCGCGAGAGAGGGGGAGTAGCGAGAAATAAAAATTCCGGCGCAGAAACAAAAGGAGCCAAGATAAAAAGTCATAGATAAACAGCTAGATAAGCCGCGTGCGCGAGGCGCGGGAGAGGAGCGAGCGAGACCAAAACGAAGAAAACGAAAGAAAGAGAGAGAGACCAATACTCGTGTGTATATATCGATACCAGGCGCGCGCGCGAGCGCTCGGGCAACGAAGAGCGGACGAGAAAGAGAGAAGTAACATATCATACGAGAGGGAAAAAAAGGGCGGCAAAAGAGGGGAAATTATTCCTATCGACCTATACAGGCATATAATAGCTGTATCTGCCGCGCTCGCGGGACCCCGACGTTAAGGAGCGCGCGCGCAGAAAAGAGCGAAGGAGCGAACGAGAGAAAGAGCGCGAGAAGCTATCTGACCCGCGCTCAGCATCTCGCGGCGGGCCTGTACTCCGAGCGAGCGAGCGAGAGAAAGAGTGGGAAAAACTCTGGCGTGTAGAAAGCAGCTCCGCGCGCATGCCGTAGAAAAAACGAACGGAACCGAGTGGCGAAGCAGAAGAAGAAGACGACGAAGAGGCAGCGGGGGTGGTGGACGCGCGCGGAGAGAGAGAGAGAGCGGGAATGCGGTAGGTAAAGGGTGTACAAGAGAGAGACGGGCGAAATTCGTCCTCCTTCTCTGTCTCCCACAAGCCAGAGAAGAAGGAGGTGGAAGATGATGCGGGAACGAGAGGGAGTAGAGTGAGAGAGCGGGAAAAAGAGACACGGGAGGAGACATGCAAAGGAGAGAGCGAGAGGGAGGGAGTAATAGAGGATGAGCGAAGGTAAACAAAGAGAGAAAGGCGTAGGAGAGGAGCTGAAGATGATACGCGCGCGGGCAAAGGGAATGGCTGCAGCCCGGGCGCGCGAAAAAGTACCGCTTCTTTTCGGACCGCCAAGGGGTCGTCCCTGAGTTCGAAGATTACCTATATATACGCGCGTGGGTGCGGAGGACGAAATTAGATCTGTTTAGGGGACGCGCGTCTGATAAATCGAGAGTATATGAACCGAACTTGACCTCTGACCCGTGCGAATCGAAGAGGTCAAAGGTCAGGTCGCGCTCGCCTCGCGAAAAAAGGAAAAGAAGGACGAACTCGGGGGCTGGTAAAAAAGTGCGCGGGGGGCAGGCGAAGAAAAAAGTGAAAAGCGCGCCGGAGAGCCGAAGTAGGAGAGGGAGAGAAGGAAAGACTTGGACACCGCGAGAGAAAGAGAGGAGAGAATTTAGCTCGAGGAGAGGAGCGCGCGCGAACGGCGACGGCTAGAGTATAGGTACGCTAGCGAGCATAGCAGGCTGCAGCTCTCTCGCTCGCTGAGAAAGAGAGAAGGAGAGAGAAGGTGGAGGTGGAGGAGGAGGTACGAAGGAGCAGCGCACAAGCTCTCTTGGCGGGTAACCCACGTGTTCTCCAGTGTAGTAGCGCGTTATGACCCGGATGTTAGATTGCAGCCGTGGCGGCAGCGGCGGGCGGCGCAGAGCGGCGGCGGTGGCGGCAACGGCGGCTGGCGGCAGTTTCGCGAGAACCTGTGCAGCACTGCAGCAGTGCAGAGCAGCGGCGGCGCCCAGCAGCAGCAGCGCCGTGGTGGAGGAGGAGGAGGAGGAGGCGACCCGGATGTGTGTTGGGGGGGCCCGCTCTTTGCGCCTTTAGCCCCGCACGCGGCGTCCGCCACGCTAATGTCCGGCACCGTCGACGGCTGCAGCGTGGCTGGCCGCGCGCCCACGAAATATGTTCAATCGGTAAGTCCCGGCGCACCGGCAACAACCCCCTTACGTGCGTCGTTTCAACCCCCTATATACTCTGTAGTTGGGGGATGACGTTGATATGCGCGTGCGCGTGATGGAAGAAGAGGAGGGTGGTTGTGCGGTGTGATGATTGAGCGATCGATCGGTATATACCGGTCACGGTGCCTCGCGCACACGTGGTGAACGGAGAGGACGTTTTGGGGGGGATTCGACTGTGCCCGGAGGTGTCAAGTGTGTTTGTTATGGTGATCATCTTCCGAACATGATTAATGAGGCGGTTAGGTGCAGGTGATTGATATAAGATGGTAATTGAAAGTTGTTTAGTTTGTGGTTGCGATATAGTCGTGTGGAGAACGCATGGGTCATGTTGTTTTGCGAGAGCGGCGATTTAAAATGTGGTGAGTATGTAATATGATGATTTTTGGTTACTCGGTATGCGATGCATATAGGTACGCTGTTGGATTATAATGAATTTCGTTCAAAATCAAACACAAATCGGTTGAAAAAATCATAATATTTTAATTTATTCTGTACCAAATTATTATTGGCATATTTTAGAAACATTAAATACCCGGCCGAAAACTGACAATTGAAGTTATTAAAATTAAAATTTATTGAGATCCAACAAACTTAAATTAATTTCAATATCATTGGATTAATTCCAATAATAATTTGTAAGAAATTTCAATTGTCATTTTTCGACAGACTATTCATTTATCAACCCTTGACTGTAAGGAAAAAATTTAAGAGTTTTGAACCTTTACAACTACTGAATTAAAAAAAAATGATAAAATTAACAATGGTTAATGCTTTCAAAATAAAATTTTGTTTCTACTACTTATTACTAGGTATTTTCAATTATTTGTTTTGATAAATTTGTCTCTTTACTGACAGTAATGTAAGTCAAAAGATTATCTGATAATAACCGATTTGTTTGAAAAGAAAATTATAAAAGATTGTCATTAAATTTTTCGTTACATATGTTTCATATAAAACCACCAAAAGGGTAACGTTTTGGGAATATACTTTGATAAGTCGATTTTTCCGCATAAAAAAACGTACAATTGCTTTAAAAAAACGTTAACTATTCATCCCTATATCCATTACCAAAAAACTCTGGCACAGTCAAATTCCTCCCATAACTACCGGTACACGTGCGGCAACCGAAAGCGCGCGAGTGCTTGCGCGAGTTCGCGGGGGAGTAGGGCTGGTCACGCGCACCGGCAACACGCGCTACTTGCTCATGCGTGGGCGTGTATACGAAGTTTATTTTAAACGAAGGACGCGTGTGCCCTTGAAGGATAGATGCGAGCAAGTCGACGAAAGGTGCGAGCAAATTGCGCAGGGACCTGATAAACGCCGAGATCGCGAACCTGCGCGACCTCCTGCCACTGCCGCCCTCCACGCGACAGCGGCTTTCCCAGCTACAGCTGATGGCGCTCGTCTGCGTGTTCCTCAGGAAGGCCAATTACTTCCAGCACGGTGAGTCTTTCTTATTATTATTTTGTTTTTGTTGCTGTTATTGTGAATTATAAAGAAAATGCATATAGGGTTTGGAGTATAGATAGGTGTTATTTATAGGAAAAGCTTTAGTGCTTGATTATAAAGCACGTAGAATCAATGTGAGTCTACATTGAAAAGACAGTATTTATAGACATAAAAGCATTTTTCATGTGAATGTGCCGAATTGTATGTTTAGAGCAAAAATGTACGGCTATAACATAAAAGGGTTTTGAAATTGGAGTTTATTTCAAAGCATAATATTGTACCCGCGAGCTGACCAAAATGTACCACGTATATATGCGGCTATCTTATAAAACCCTCGTTTAATTGATGTTTATTTGCAATTTCGATTGGATCGTAGAGTCGCATTTTGGTTCTTGGGTATATACTGCGATGTGCACGAGTCAAAGTAAAAAAAGCGTAAAGTCATAGTATTATGGTATAAAATTTGACTAAAATTGTGTACTTTTAGATTACATACTAATATAAATCTAAAATCATTACTGTACAGTAATTAATATTAATTTCAAATTAAATTTAAATAAAGCATCATGTCATTCAAGTATTAATATTTGAAAAATGTAAAGAAACATATATATTTTTTTAAAAAGTGTAACAATATCTTGCCTTAAAAATAATTAAAATGTTTGACTTTTTAATTAAATCTATTTCAAATTGAATAATTTCAAACGTTGTCTCTTACAGACATGTGTTTAGCACGTGTTGCACTATCTAATACTCAAGGGACTCATGCAAAGGATGCAATATACACCAATGTTTGATTAATATAAATTTCCATTGTAATTGTAAAAGCAATAAGGAAAAAAGAACTGTTTTTCAAAAACTCTTGAAAATCTTTTATTACTTTGTACTCACATAAAAATATAAAGGTAATAACTATATATACGTATGAGTAATGCGAAGGTCTAACTTTTATTAACACATAATATTTTGTGGATGACAGCTTTTAGTTTTACTTCTACAGAAATTTCGAGAATATTTAGTTACAGTTTTGAAATAGTTTCATAATATTGAAAATTTTTATAAAATATTTAAATGATAAATATATGAGCAGTTACACATATATATAGGTTCAAAATAAGACTCATAAAATAATCTCTTTATTTTTAATAAAAGATTATTTAATTTTGTGCTTTTTCTTTGTTTTATAAATCTATACAATATTTGTATAGTATAATTGATGATTATTTATCAAAAATCTGAAAAACCAATAGCCTCAAGTTGTCTAACACGCGACCATGAATCTTCTCGAGTAGAATATGGGATAAAAAGTATAGGAAGTCCTTAGAGAATCCGCAAAGCCTTTTGTAAGAGTCTAAGCGCAGTTAAGTGAGTTTTCGCAGCCTATTCAAGTAATGCTCTCGAGCACTCAGGCCGGGTTTCTCAATTCTCTTGATAATATCCTTACCAGAATACAACGTTTATTTATCAATGTCGTCCTTTGTTACTCTTCTCGTTCAATAACTCGTTAAATAACGACAAAAAAAGCATTCAGCCAATTTTCAGAAACTACACACTGCCTCGTATTGTACAGTAACTTATTTTCTTTTTCAAAAAACATTTTCTCTTCAAATTCATGTGACATTTAAATTTCCCAAACAAAGAATCCACCGGTCCCCAACCACACTTTTTACCCAAAAAAGTCATACATCAAAGTTAATAAAAATCGCTTGAGAAAAAAAAAGAAGGCACAAAGCAATCAACGCGCCTCATCGTCCCGCAACCCCGAAGCATTTAATTATCTCGGAGCAGCGCGCTAATACACAAATATAATACAATTTTTACGCGGGATTCGCGGCAAATTTCAGCCGTCAGCGCTCGGCGCCGCGATAACTCTTTACGCGCGCGCTCGCTCGCTCGCTCGCCGCTCTTCCTCGCCGTAATTATCAGCCTTAATCACAGTATTTGTTGGCGCAAAGCCCCGCGGCGCGATTACATGCAATTAACGAAACCACATCGCAACTATAGAAAATAAAGAAAATATAGCCATAAAATAACTATATGTATATAATACACGTATAAGAGCTATGGGTTTATGTATGTAAGTATGTGTGTATCTGTAGCGCGGGCGCGCATGCACAGACAGCGCCGCCGACGCCGCGAGTGAGTCTCGCGAGCGGAATGTTCTCTCTCATCCTCCTCCTTGGACGCTTTTCGCACGTTTCCCCCACTCCCGCGCCCTTCTTATTAGTCATACACGGTAAGGATCCTAGGAGCTCGCGCGCGCGCGCCAGAGAGAGGATCTATGGTCTTTTTGCGGCCGGCCGAAAAGTAAATGGGCTTTGTGTATGTATTATAAGGAGATCGGAGTCTATTCGTTGGAAATTTTTTATTCTTTTTAAACTATTGACGTATGAGTAGAAAATTTAACTATAACGTACATTTTGATTGGTACTTATTATAATCTTATCGAAATTTATTTTATTCAATTATATGACTTTTTTCCATGTACACATTTGTTTGTGCGATATCTGCTATAATTATTACTTGCTCATTTTGTAACTTAGAAGGATAAATAATAATTAAAAAAAATAAATAAATAAAATTTAAAATTACATAAAATACAATTTTTCCAGTACGTTTTCCAATCTGCTGCTTAAAAATCTTCAACCGCATTCCATTAAACATTTTTTCCATTCGATTTTTCAACTCTCGTTAACCGGAATAGACCCATATTCCAAGAAAACGGGACAAATCATTGTCTCTCGGGGTCTTGTCCGCGCACACACACATACATACGGAGCAATACACCGAAAGTCACCAACGACGACGACGCCGTGGCGCAACTGTTGCAAGCGCGCGCGGGCGCTCACGTCCGCTACTTAGGCGGGTCATTGTTTATAAGCTCGATGAGGTACAGAAAAGCCGGAGCGCAAAAAAATCCGTCCTCCTTCTTTCTCTCGCTCGCTCTCCCTCATCGGCTCCACGGAGAGCGAGAGAGAGTCGAGATAAAAGGCATAAGGTACAGAGAGAGAGAGGAGCCTCTAAGGAAGGTAAGACGTAAGAAGAAGAAGAAGAAGAAGAGGTATACACACCGATGCAGCGCATATATATACCTATATACACACCGCACAGCGCGCGCCGGCGGTCGGTCGCGAGGGAGGCAAAGTTAACCGCTCCGCAAGAAGGAGAGAGAGAGAAGGAACGAAAGAGAAAGAGAGAGAGAGAGAGAAGGAGCGAGCATTCGAACCCCAGGCCGTCCGCTCGCTCGCTCGCTCTCTCTCTCTCGCGAGAGTCCTAAGCGCGAGTTCCGGGTGATCCGCTGACCTCTCGGCCTCTGCAACAACACTCTCACGCTCCTGTAACCCATACTCCCCCGTAAGCGTCCCCACCGCGAGCTCGCTTGCCTCCTCTCTCTCTCTCTCTCTCTCTGCTCCTTCGCTCTCAGTCTTGCCCGCGCGCGCACATGCATATACGCGGGGGGCACATACACCCGTACGTTTATGTACGTGTACACGTGTGTGTGTACCTATATGTATGTACCCACGGCGCTATCTCCCATAATACACCCGCGCTCTTTTATACAGCGCCGAGACCAGAGAGAGAGAGGGGAATAACGCGCCGCGCGGTGTGCGCCAACGTGCCGCGCATTCTTCCAGAAAAACTCATCCCGCATATATGTGTATATATATATGTTATGTATATATAGTGTATGGCTGCTGCCATTACAACTGCCGGCGCCGCTTTTGTACGCGGCGACCCCCCGACGATCGTATGCGCATTGGTATATATATCCCTCCCATTCTCCCTCCGAAAATTGATGAATATGATGGAGTTTTAAGACGATTTGCGAACGATGCGATTATTGAAGTGGAGGACGAAGTGTGTGTTTATATATGTGGGTTGCGGGACTCGGTTTTTGTCGGTGGTCGAGGAGGATTATTGAGGAGGTTCTTGCGGTCGCTCGAGGATTTGCAGATTATATACGGAGGAGGAGAGATTCTGGTGTAAAAAGTTGTGCGGCGGGACTCTCGGGTATATAATGAAGATTGGGATTTGATGGATTGGGAATGTTTTAGGAGGTTTGAGCGATTTTGCGGAATAGCAATTAAAGTAATGGGCTTTGGAATTGATTGAGTTTGTTGCCGAAACTGCAGTAGCTCGTCGGTTGCGTTTATTTTGTCGTGTATGATGAAGAAGTAAGATGATGATTGAAGGAAAGGAAAGAAAATTTATAAAGATTGAGATAGTGATTGTATCTATAATAGCAAATGCCTCATTTAATTATGACTATATTAGGAGTAACACTTGTAGTTTCAATAAATTTAGGATCAATCGTGGAAATATCTTTTGAAAAAGTTATATGTTTTCGCTAAAATAGAATCAGTTTTTAATATATCTTCGTGCATAGCGAAAAAAGTTTGAAAAGTTTACTCCAAAATCGATAGTACATTTCCATGATCACTCCGAAAAACATTGAGAATAATCGCTAATACATTATGAAAATAATTATATTATAGTTAAAATTTAATATAGTTATGGAATTAATTCCATTTTTGCAAAATTTTTTGATAAAGAATATATCCTATAATACTTCTTATATTGTGGGAATTTCATTTCCTTTTGATTTTTAAGGTTTTTATGGTGCGAATAAAACAATTTTTCATAAAAAATATTTGTGGTATATTAAACATTTGACGGCAATGGGCAAAAAATTAAGAACAGTATTATGCCACCTATAGCATTAACAATATATATTTCAATATTAATTTTCGCAGTGTTAAAAAACGACCAAGAAGCCGCAACTATGCCAACACCAAACATTGGTTTTTCAAAGGTAAGTTATAACAAATATGTGCCGGCAATAATACCTTCTCACATTAAATTTTACACACGTCACTAAACATTTTACAACCTATCTTATCAAACCCATAATATATAAAAAAAAAGAAGCCCAAGTACACGTGCCACCGTATCATTAAAAAATATCACCATTCTCCAGAAAAACAAACTTTCATTGCCTTATTTTTCTCAAAAAAACATCCAAACCAAAATGAAATTCCTCGCGCTCCGCAAACGCGAGATCCAAATGAAAAAGCTCGACGAACGACATCGCCACCGCTAACAAAACGAAAAATGTTTTCTGCGCATACTCTCGAACACGCGCGCGGGATATGTCCAATAAAACGGTAGGTAAAAAAGGGACATGCAGCGTATATAAGAGACATTCGGCGTGTAACGCGCTTGCGCTGATAACGATAATACGCGCGCGCCGCCTCTCTCATTTTTACGACGCCTGTAAAATTTAATCGGCGCAGGCGAGCGCGGAAATCCACCGCGAAACCGATACACACTCCGTTGAGAGACTTTTCTTTCTTTTCCCTCTGCGTCTATTTTTCTTTATCGTCGCGCGCGCCGGGGTCAGAGGCGCGCGCCGGGTGGCGTAGGGTTAA
The DNA here is from genome assembly GCA_900474315.1 of Torymus auratus. Classification (NCBI taxonomy): domain Eukaryota; kingdom Metazoa; phylum Arthropoda; class Insecta; order Hymenoptera; family Torymidae; genus Torymus; species Torymus auratus. The sequence continues at coordinate 88,154 of UXGD01000059.1, forward strand.
GGAGTTTAAGACCAATAACCGGCCGACCGATGTTTTTTTTCTTTCTTTCTCTCTTACAGGCCATGTCCGGCTTCATTATGATGATGACTCAACAGGGCAAGTTGCTGTACATATCGGAAAACGCCGCGGAGTACCTGGGACACTCGATGGTAATGATAACAGAATAAGGATAAGGTGGAAATTGTGTGTGTTTTTTTCTCGCACTTTATATACGGCGTGAAATGTTTTGTGAAATTAATTGTATACGATTTATGATTAATTATGTACGACCGAAATTTTCTCGTGGGACTGCGGCGCGTGAAGAAATTGCTGACGTTAGGCGTTTATTATACTTTATAATTACGTCATTTTATATTTGTACAAGCTGTCGGGGCTCTCGCGACATAATCGTAAGATTAATTATAATACTTTATTCCCGAGACATTCTCGACACCTTTTTACCGTTCCATTTACCTGAGAATATAATATCACGAAAATATATACCGTCACGGTAATTAAGAACGAAGCGCGACGAGAGCACTCAAATTATAGTATTTCCGTCTTATTACTAAATGCGCTGATTAGATTGCACTGTAACGCTATCAACGCCTAATTTTAGAGGACGTTTCCTAAAAAGTGAGAATATCGTTTTTTATTTTTAAACGTTGCTCACATTCCAGTAAAGTATAATATTTTATAAAAAAAACGTCATGAAATCGAAGTAATAATGTGATTAGCAATATAGTAACTTTGAATATAACTTCCTCCCAACAAGTTGCTCGCATAATCGTTATTGAAACGCTGAACGGATATTCCGTGCAGGAGGACCTTTTGATCCACGGCGACAGCGTTTACGACGTGGTCGACAAGCAGGACCACATGGTCATCCAGAATCAGCTGGCTAGGAGCGGCCCCGGGGCGCCGGACGACCGGCGCCTCTTCCTCTGCCGCATAAACGTGTCGCGCAACTCGCGCCGGCAGCTACGCTTCGGAGATCAAAAGGTTTGTGGATGTACCGTGTATATAGTGAGGAAGCGTGAGAGTCTTGAGAGCTGCAAGGGGTAATTACTTTTCATGCAAAGAGGGTGTGTTTTTGAGAAGTTTGTTGTTCAAAATAAAGTTAATGCTCTGACATGTGTATTCATTTAAAATGAAATATTTATATTTGAGGATATTCGAGGAGTATTGGTATATATAAAAATGTTGAAAGATAATATAAATATATAGAAGCCAAACATTCATAATTGATTTGAAAAATTGCCAAACTTTATACTATAATGAAATTTAGAACATCTTCGACACGTGTCACGATCAAGACTCCGTTTCTTATTAATTTTGTTATTAATTGCTATTTATTCTCGATTATTGAAAACGAAAAGATTGTACGTGGAAGAAATCGTTGGAGGTGATTTGATTTATTACGCGGGATTATTGAATTTTCGGTCCGATAATCGGGTCGAACATAAGTATAAGCTAAACCAATAAATGAGTTACAGTAACCAATAACTTGGCTGTGATAACTATTTAATTGGTATATTTCGCTAATACTGAACTGATAGGACATTGTTTAACCAGTTAGTTGGCACCCATAATCAATCATTTTGTCCATGTACCACATCGCCACCAGAAACTCCAATAACGCAGCATAACAAATCAAATCCCCTCCATGAATATTAATACGCTACTAGATAAATCTGCAATCAAAAACCAGTCCATCAACACTATACCACACCCAATTTGTCTTTTTCCCTCCCTCTGAAAAACCAGGTCGTGCTCGTAGAAGGCCACTACCTGCCGTTCGTCCCCCTGTGCAACCGCAACGAGTCGGTCTTCCTCGCCTCCTGCACGCCCGTCGTACTGCCGGAGACGCGCGAGAGCGTCGTGCAGGGCGCGACCAACATCTTCACGACCATCCACTCGATGGACATGAAATACCTCCACATCGACAAAACGTAAGTTCGTGCCACGCGCCCATTCATCTCTTCCGCCTCCTCCTCTTCCTCGCGTGCGACACGACATCGTCGTCGTGGTATGTACATATAGTTATGTATAGAGTTGAGGTGTCGTCGAATTAGCTTTGTGCGTGTCGCACGCGTTGTTTATATAGGTATATTTGCTTTCTTATCGCGGCGAGGAGAGAGGGGGTGCATTATCATAATTGGATCGTTACGTCGAGTGGTTTTAGATCACGATGATGGGAACAACAAGCGTGGGATTGTCTGCTTTCTTTTTCCTTTCATTTGATTACGCGCTGTCATGTTGTGTGTTATTGTGAATTTAGATTTCTAGGTCATAAACCCATGTATATTATAAAGTTTTATTTTTATAATTAATAGTAACAGACATTATTAATATCTGAACAGAGCCGAAAGCCATATGGAATATAGTCGTTCGGAGCTTGTGGGTGTCTCCTGGTACAACCTCCTCCACTGGGATAGTATACGTACCGCGTACTGCAAGCACCAAACTGGTATGTCGCCGGCCATTATTTTATTATATATATTTATTGATGTTATCGGCGAGTCCGCATTGTACTGGTCTAATCTCGCGAAATTCCCGCTCGTGATCCCCAGTCATTCAGTCGGATCAGGAGCGATCGAGCACGGCCCTGCTCAGGCTACAGACCCGCTCCGGTAGGTGGTTCTGGGTCCACTGTGTCCTACAAGTCAAAGACACGTCCGAAGAGTGCCAGCATCCTATTATCGTTTGTACCAATCAAGTATTAAGGTATTTTTTCAGTTCGTTTTGTTTATTTATTTCTTATGAATTACTGTTTTATAGAAGTAGTTGATGTTGCTTGGATGTGGTATAAAATTAAATTAACAATTAAGATAATTGGATTTAAATCAAGGTTGAAATTTATTGTGTTCATTTCTCTACACATAAGCACATATTACCTACATGTCTTACAAAGATATTTTCTTTTTTTTTCACTTAAGGGGGTCTTACAGCTTTGGATTTCGATATTTTGGATTATAAACTTCTACCTTAGCTTATTTTCTCAGAAATAATTATATCTTTTTATGATCTATATTGCTTCAAAATAGATAATTAAATCTCCTTTTTTTTATCGGGAAAATTTGATATCAAAAGCCAAAGGTATGAGACCCCATTTTTTGTTCTTTTATTACATTATTGAATAATGTCTTTTCAAATTCTCTATTAGATATTTATTACAATAACTTTCTTCAACTTTATTTATAAACAAAAAAACGCAAAACTTGACAAACACCAACCCCATCTTCTCCTGCCCACCAGTGAGAAAGAGGCTGAAGTAATGCGCGCTAGTTCCTGGTTATATCAGTATTCGTCCCAGACAAAGTTCACGTACGGCGTCTGTCCAACCATACCCGGGGCCCAGGGTCCCCAGGCCCAATCACAGCCAGTGACAGTCGCCCCACCCCCGGTCCTACCCCCGCCCCAGCCACAGCCTCTCGCCTACGAGGTGCCAACGGTGGATTACAATCGCGCGTATGGTATACCGCCGCACGAGCTGGAGCTGGGCGTGCCGTACCAACAGCCGCCGACCCATCATCCCCTGGACGACGGTCACATGGCGGTCTGGGCGAAGGAGCGGCCGCTCGTCAAGCAGGAGCCCACGGAGGTATGGTTGATTGTTGGTTTTTATGGACGAAATTTTGAATGTGTAAAATTAAGTGTGAATCGCGAAGAGGAGACAGGACAGTCGAGTTTGAGTATTTTTTAACCGTGTAATTATATTTGTATACAATGCTTTATAAAGAAAAAATTTTATTTAAGGCATGCATTAAACCCATAATTAGTTATCCATTTGGCATCTGCGGTTTCATAAAAAGTTTACTGAATAGCATTATTTACCTACTATACTGCTGAAAAATATCCGGAACTTATATAGTTATGTTGTCTCAATGTTTTTATGTTAATATATTTTTCATCTATACTTCATCGGATTTCGAGGGACTAATAGAAATCTACGAAATACCATTATTAACCTTTAGAAGGCCGGCATATTTCTCTTGAAATTTGATATCTTCTAGAGGAATGATTTATGTATCTAAATAGCCAATAAGTCTCGTGGCATTTTCTAGTTAACTGCAGCTGGCCTTAATTCAAAGAGTCAGCTTGGCTCTCTCAAGGTTAAAGATACATTTTGTACATTAGAGAAATCTAACTTATCAAATCCAATAATAGTATAGTCTAATCTAACTGATTTTTCAAAATCAATTTTACTCATTTCTATCAACTATACCTGTAATACTTACTCGTATAAATATCAAATCGCACATTACTGCTCATTTCCACAACTCCTCATATTCATCATATCAAAAACCCGTAACTCAATCACACGTCCCCCACTATACTTCACCCCACCAAAGAATCCTCCCTACCTCTATATCCTACAACCCATTTGGATCAAGAATCCTCCCTGTCTCTATATCCCATCACCCATTTTCGCGAAAATTGACGCAAACGCGATTCCCTCCCTCCCCCACCTCGCAACAAGATTATCCCTATCAGCATATAATTTCGTCGCTATGTGTAGGTCTACAGCGGCGGTACTGCTAACGACTCGGTCGTCGTGCAGCGCTGCGTTACAAGAGGCCACGGACAGGAGGCGGATGCGGCCGAGCCTGTCGATATGTCCATCAACAACAGCGGACCCGAGCACGACGAGCATCACCGGCAGCAGCATCATCATCAGATGCAGCAGCATTGTTCAAACGTCGGCCCGGCCGAGTTCTGTCCCTGCAATAAGACGCATCTGCCCATGGTGAGGAGGATTTCGCGTGATTTATATTCCGGTGTTGAGTTGATTTTTTTGGATATGTGTAGGAAAAATGTTAATTTGTTTGGGGATGTTTGGTAAATTTAATATTTATATTTTTGACGTTCATTTTTATTAGACGTGAAATTAACAGTCGGATAGACTACATTTTAGTATAAGAAGTTATTTATTCTTATCTGATTATATGCATGCTAATACTAATAAGTATATAGACTGCAAGTTTATCGATAGCATTTCTCTTCGAAAAATATCCATACATTAACCACACTTTTCCATATATTTCACAATGCATTATAAAAACTTATACCATTTAAATTCGAATAAAAATGACCATGAATTACCCCAAAATCTCCAACCTCCCGACCCCAGGTCCATCACAATAACAACAAGAGCCCGAACCGCACGCTCACACCCTCGGGCCTGTCCTACCTCCGGCCCAGCAGCAAATCGTCCTCATCGTCGATGTCGCACCACTACATGCAGCAGTTGTCGCCTCAGCAGCCGACGACGCCGCACCTGATGTCGCCGCCGAGTCCCAGCGACAACGGCTGTCCCAAGTACAACATCGTCGACCTGGACAAGCTACAGGGCCACGTGGGCGGCCTCGTTGACTCGGGTGATCTCTACGGGCCGACGTACTCGCAGAAGAGGCAGCTGCTGCTGCTCCATCATCAGACCAAAGCAGCGGCCCAGCAGCCAGGGCTGATGGAGAGCCACGGGTGCATTGCTGAGGGACCCCATCATCATCTGGCTCTTCATCCGACGGTATGTCATTGTTTTGTGTGATTTATTACAGATATTAAAGTAAAAGTTTCTATTTTTTTATTTTTATTCTATAGTAAATTAAAAATAAATCATCTTTTAATACACAGATATGAGCAAAAGAGAATATTTTAGCTTTAATTTTGACGATATGATGAAATGAATAATAAATTATGTATAATCCATTTAGCAATAAAGTATATATTACTTTAATAATTTATATTCTTTAATTTATAAATAATACGGTAAAATAAAGTCACATTAATAAAAAAGATAATTTATGACAACACAATATGACTGACTTTTGAATACGCCGGGGATAACGAGACGTGAGAACTAAAGTAACGATATGCAATTTGGCCATTTTCAGCGCCGTGATAGAACAATGGGTGAGATTAGATTTCGATGCGAATATCGATTCGGCTATGAATGTACGAAGGCTTGTATGATACCTAATGGATTGAACAATGGCACGGCCATATATAAATTTATGGTCTTCGAAATGATACGTTTTCGAAAATGTAACAAAATCTATACAATTCAAAATGTTATTACGGGCTTTTGATTAAAAAATAAGGCTCGAAAAAATTCTGAAATATGACGTATGAATTATTTATGATATGTGAATGTGAAATAAAATTTATTATTTATTAAAACACAAAACTTTTCAAGTTAAAAAATCGAATTAAAGTTCAAAACTTTCACAAAATTCACCTTCTTTTGTAACGTGAGCCCCAGTCGTTCTCAACCGATTTTTCGGCAGCGCATGATGGAAAATTTGAATGGAAAATAAATTATGCGTATAGAAATATTTTTACATAACGAAAAAAAAATATATGTAGATTTTCAAGCTTTGTATTCAAATACCTAAGTAACTTAAAGCGAATTGTTAAAACGTAACCAAATTATTTCATGCGATATCAATCATTGCGTATTCTTTTTTTATCAATATTGAAACGTCTGTTATAACCAAGCTCAGAACGGTAATTGTGTGTTTAATTAAGCTTGCAGTAACTTTAAAGTTTAATATGTCTATTTTGAATAGTTAGAACGATTTGAAATTTTGTATACTATTACAATAACGGGTGTATCAATTTTAGAGAACATTGCAAAAAGATGCATTTTGGGATAAACTACCTTAAAATAATTTTTCGAACTAAAATTAATTTTACAACAAAGAAAGCACTAATACTCTTAAACAAAAAAGTACTATTATCCCTGCCCCACCACAGGAACAGTGGACGAGCCCGAGTGCAACGGCGATCCCCTCGCCAGCCCTCTGGCCCACCACCCCGGACTGCGGTGGTCTTCAGCGTGTCCCAGACGTCGTACACCAGGAGCTCAGCCCTTACATCACCACTCCCACGACGCCCGCGGAGCCACCCGATGGTGTCGGGGGCGGTGGTGGTGGTGACACCTCGGACCATCGTACTCCCGAAACCCCCGTCTCTGTGTTCAACTTCGACTGGCCCGTCGCGGCCGAGCAGCACGTGCCCAATTTGCGCGTGCTCAGCTTCCGCAGCAGCAGCACCGGCTACGTCGACTCGAGGCGGGACATTGGTCACCAGGCGCCGATCACTCTCCAACTGCCCAGGAAGAAGAACCTGCACACCGAGTCGCCTCAAGGCCACAGAGACTATGCCAAGTGACTGCGGTGATGACTGTATACCGAGAGTGCCTTTCAAGAGTTTTTGGTCCTTAGATTTTTCTGTGTTCCTTTCTATTTGTACCTACTTCATTTTTCCTTTTTTTTATGTCTTTTTTGGTTTTTGAGTGTGGAGTTTCGTAGGTAATGTGCTCGTGCACGGAGAGAATTTTCGAGATTTTTACGGCGGTGAATCAGTATTGGAATACGATCATGATTAGGTCTTGTAATTTTGTTTTAAAAAGTGAAGAGTTGAATAACTTCAATCTATGCAAGAATATTACATGCGCGTGTAATAAAAGTCGATCAATTGATTGATTAATATATGATGCACATGACCGACATTGTTTCAATTTAAAAGTTGAAATTGGTTTGATTAAAGCTATTCGCTTTACGAGCCACTTTATAATTTTATATCTTCAATATTAGTTTGTTTAAAATAAAAGAAATTAAAATAGCAATTTATGATTTTTAAAACCGAATCAAATTTTATAAAAAATAACGGTCCAACAGTAACAGCTACATTGATTTATCTTCATAATAAACAGACGAGTCTATTAATAGATTGCGAAAACGCGAGAAAAAAAATTATAATGAAATTTTTTAATGAAAGTAGAGAAGCATTAAAGATTTTAATGACAGCAAAATTTATTTTCTCTATAAGAAGCTTTCGAATTGAAAAAGATTTTTCGCGAGGTTAACTTTTTGTCCCGAATAATATTTTTTCTCACATCCCATCAGCGGAACTGCCGCAGTGCGAAAGCCTCCCTGCCGCAGAGTTTTCACGCGTTGTTCCGATAACTTTTATGGATGTATGCATATATATTCTCTCCGTGTAGTGCGCCCGGCTTTACGCGAGTGAAGGATTGAATTTTCGTAGGATTCGTTTTTCTTTTTCCCTCCTCCACTCCTCCTTTAGTGTGATATTTGTTGTAGCGCGAGCAGAGAATTCGCTCGTCGTAGTAGAGTGTATAATAGGGATTTTTATAGTAGCGTGAAAATTTGATCCTCGCGTGCAAGTCTGATCCATTTGGATTTTTTGCGATCATTTCGTGACACTTGAGATGGCACAGAATAAATGCTGACAAAGTAAAAATTATTTTGTAGTAAAATAAAAATTTTGTAAAATATCACATGTGTGCTTGAAAAAAAAGGAATATATCACAAGTGATCGCGAAAAGATCTAATCTAGCAATATCTTAATTCAGTGTACGTAAATAGTTGCCAATTTTGTATAGCTAAGAGTTAGCAATAGGAAAGAAAAAAAAGTGTGATTATAAAGTAAAATGTAATTCCTCTTGCGTATATACGTATATACGTGCGCCTTTGTATGAGGCACGTTTTACTAGTATATATAGGTGCGTCATAAATGTAGCAGGGCGACAGTCGTTTCTGAAACCGATGAGAAATCCTTCTTTGAAGTTCCGATGGAGCTATACATGTATATATATAGTTCACGCACTCAATCACTTGAAAATCTCCCGGGCTTCGTTATATTTTTCTAGCAAAAAAAGTTGTCCTTCGAAAAACTATATACTTACGTATTTTTGATAAAGACAAATTTTTGTAACGAAAAAGACTAAAATCTTCATAAGTATATCTACATATATGTAAAAAAAAATATCGTAATTGAATGCGTGAATCCGAAAATACTATATTCTTGATAAAACAAAAAAGGACATTATATGATTTTTTTTTAATGAGTTATTTTAGCTTTGACTATGTTTACATTGGAGAATTTTTCCACCGCTATATAAAAGACCTCTAGTATTATCTTCAACCGATCGTTCCTAACGCAATTGAAACTTGCGCTCTAAAAGTAGTTCTTAAGCTTCAGCGTAAAACGCGCGCACACGAGCGCGCGCGAGCGGCTCGCAGGCTCGTATATTATGTATACTATATATAAAAAAGAAAACTCTCGAATGTAAATATAATCAACGTCAGTTTTAAGCGTCAGAATTAGTATGTGCGTGCATTGAGAGCAGCGGCATAATAACAGCATAAATTATATTTTTATCAATTATAACATTCTTTTTTTTATTAATTCAAAATTATTATTAAAAGGAAACAAATTGTGGTATTAAGGCCAAATTTATACTCATACATTTATTGTACGTAAAACTTATGAACGTCGATGTCTTTAAATAAGCTTTTTTTTCTTCATCTTCATCTTCGCCATCGTCTTCTTATCTTTTGTCTGTTTTTTTTTTGTTTTTTTGTTTTTTTTTTTCATTTTGTATTCATATTTTGTTTTTGTGTTCTTATTATCGGAAAAAAGTCCCTTACGTCAATGTTTTTATCGAGTCGTGTTCACAATTCAATAGACTCTTGCACACACTCTATCTCTATCACACACACACACTCTCTTTCTCTTTCGCACGTCTCTTCCCGCGGCACATTATAATATACGCGCGCCCCGCATTTACCTTGAAACGGTATAAATAATTTTTTTTATAGACCAAAGTCAAGTTGTGCATATAATAACTATTACACGCGTGCTCTGTGTCCCGTCTTTGTGTGTACGTGTGTGTGTATGAGCGCGCTTGCTCGGCTATAATATAACGCCGCGAGAGAGACGTTAGTGTGCATGGGTCTGTGTGTCATCTGCGCGCACATCATCGTGTACTATATATTATAGGTACGCATATATGCAGCTTTCGCGCGCACACGCTTTTGAAGCGCGCAACGCGCTCTACTGTGTGCGGCTTTCTCTCCCTTTCTCTCTCTCTCTCGTTCTCTCGCGTGCTTTTTTTCGATTTTCGCTCGATATAATAACGTCCTCGGCTTGGTGACGTCGCACAAATCGTGTATGTGTATGTGTGTGTTGTAGACTGTCTCTCCCGTGTAGTATCTATATCTTTCGCTCTCCGTCTTTTTGTCTCGTTCGTATACGCACGTGTGCGAGTATATGTATAGTTTTGTCTGTGTGTGTATGTGTGCGACTTTTTTTCTACAATAATAAAACGCGGACAGCGCGCGCGACTCGAGACGATAAAACCTTTGACGTCCGAGGGACTTTCGCGTTTTTTTCTCTCTCTCTTTCTTTCTCTCATACACGTTTCTTTTGATCACGATTCGAGTCGTCGGCCAAAATCAATCGTAGTCGATTATAAGAGAACGAAATCCGCTGCCACGCTTAATACACACAATTCTTGCCGCGCTGTGCATCACACGCAGCTTTACCCATTCGCTCTCCATCTCTCTTTTTTCTTAATCTCTTCTTAATCGTATTTATTCAAATCGAAATATGGCGTGTAATTTTTTTTTATACATAATGTGCCTATAGATATAATTATAACACGCTTATCCGAAATTTGTTTTTTTTTTCATACAGAGGATCTCTTAATTCGTAAAATTAGATTCTATTCCAGAAAACAACCGCACCGCAGTGTAATGTCAATCATGGCATGTAACATGAAATCTTTCTCTCTTTGGTAAACAATTTTTTCCCGAACGTGGCGTCTATACGAGCATCATATCGTGTGTCTAATGATTATATTGAGAAAAAAAAAATTACGATTTTGGGCAGTAATAATATAGCAATATTATGCGAATATTGAATGTGGCAATATAATATAATGTTCGTACAGACGGGCCGTTTGGAACTTTACAACGCCTCGTGTTCTCTTTTACCAGATTTATACAAAAATGCGTTCGCCGCCCTTTGCCAAACGTCGATTAATCGATCAGTCGTACAAAAGAGGAAATCAAAAGAGCGACACTGTCGAGCCATTTAATTTTATCGCAATAAGACAATACTATTAAATCATGAAAAATAAAGTCTTTCTTGAATGAGCATTTTGGTTTTTCATCATTGACGAAACTTTATCCCGCCGATTCACTTTATTCATGTATTATATACTTTTACGACAATGCAATATAGGATATATCCAAAAACCGAAAACCTCAATTTCCATTCCTCTCGTTGCGACAAAACTCCACGTCCCAACAGACCCGAACAGTGTATGTATACACATTTGAAACCCAAACAAGCCTGATCCAGCGAAACGAACAAAGTCTTACAAAATATACCCAGCCACGCTCGCGGGTTCATGTAACCCTTTCTTCCCCTTTCACCTCCAGCTTCCCTCTCACAGTATGCACGATACTATGTACACAATAATAAAGCAAAAGTACCACCGCGTATATATCACACGTAAACCCCGCCCCACCCAGCCACTGCGCCTTTTTTGCATCTCCCCGAAGTATATAACCACTCTCTCACGCGGGCGCGCGCGATATGCAGCTTGAATTTTCCGCGCGGGGAAATCAAGCGCTCGAGCTGCGCGGCGCTAAGAAAAAGGAAAAACGAAAAATTCCCTCCGGTGTGTGAGAGGGAAAGAAGGATAGTATAGTGAGAGTAGTAGACCGAGCGCGTGCTGCGTATATATACGGGAGTATATAACGTATGCCCTCCCCTCGTTATCATGAGGAAATAAAAGCGCGGCTTATACGCGAGCGCGAGAATGAAATAAAGTGGAAAGAAAACTCTCTCACGCGCGGGGCGGAAGGGAGGGAAAGAATGCGAGAAGGGGATGACGGGGCGTATAACGACAATAACGGGCGAAACGAGCGAAGAAAGGATTAAATGCGCGCGCGAGACGCGTTTTTCGCGAGGCGCGCGTGCGCGCTCTTAATAAAGACTTTTTGTTTTTTTTTGTCCTCTCCTTTCTTTCCTTCTTCCTTCGTCTTCTTCTTCTTCATCTTCTCTTCCTTCTGTCTTCTCCTCTTTATATATATGTATACGTACCTCTCCACGCCGCCTCTCCGGTATTATATAATTATTATTAATATTTATTATTAATTTTTTTTTTCGTAAAAACGCTTTCTCGTGTATAAATAGTACGACTCGTGTGGTTTTTTTTTGTTTGTTTATACTATAAATTGTTTTACATTTATATTATGTTTCTGACAGATATCGCAACGAGCGATTATTTTTCATTATCTCCTTTATAATAACGACAGTTTAGTGATCTCTCTCGCTCTCTTGCTCTCTCGTCTTCTTACTCGCTCTCGGCACTCTCGAGATCGATTTTTTTTATTATCTCTCTTTCGTACAAAGCCCTATACTACGACGTCGTCGCCGTCGTCGTCGACATACCCGTTTTTCGCGTATTTTTTTTTCTCTCGCAACAGCAGCAGTAGAACGTTACACAGCCCGCGTACATGTATATATAGATATATAGCCTCGTCGGTCGCGTCTTCAGCGCGCGCGTCGATTAGAAAAAAAGAAAACGTGTACGCTCGTTAATGTTCCAACTAGCCCACACCTCTCGATCGTTCTCGCGCATTCGTATATAATTTGCTTTAAGATTTAATATTTTTTATGGTTTGGTTTTTCGTAAACACTCGATGGCTATAAATAATCTCTACTTATCACACTACACATCCATTGCTCGTCGTGCTGCTTTTTTGTTTTTTGGTTTGCGATCGTTAAATTGTAATTTTTTTTTTGTTCATCTTATATAACCTCGATTTTTTTTTGTTTAATCTTAATATGGCGCTTTTCCTTTAATTTTAATTGTCGGTAATATAAACCACGTATATAAACATAGACTGCGAGTACATCGGTATTTATACAATTCTTCATTATTAATATTATTATGATCATTAATGTTATTCTTTATTAATATTAATTATTATTCTCTTATTATTCATAATTCATTACGAAAGGTTATCTCTTTCTCTGTCTCGTCTCGTCCTCTTTAGACTCTCTCTCTCTTTCTCTCTCTTGTTCTCGCGTTGCTCTCTGGAAAAAAGTTTCGCGCACGCGATATACGCGCTTTCAAATACGCTGTGTGGTACGTATTCGTATACGTGTGCGTGGTTGCAATGTGTATGTATATATATAACGTATATATACGCGTATGTATCTGTGTATATATATGTGAGACGCGCGACGCGTGTACGATAACCGCCGGCGAGCTTACTTTATACAAGCGAGCTTTTCGTTCTCGCCACCGTGAAATCGCGCATGTGGTTTCGTTCTTGCGTTTCTCTCGCAGATTAAACGGTTCCTCTTTCTCTCTCTCTATTTTTTCTTGTTATGCATAGTATCGTGAATAAAAAACGAAGCGTGCGACGAGTCGTGTAAACTTCTTACATCGTTATTATATAATATGTCGTTGAGAGGCGTAAATTATACATATGTATATGTATATATATGCATATTTATTTATATATATTTATATCTTTACACATGAATATTTATTTTAAAATATCGATTCGTTGTGAGCTATGCATAGGAACACAGGGATTTTTTTCTTCATCTACGATTATTGAATCACACGTAATAGTATGTGAATATACAAAAAAATTCATGAAACGTCGGGCTAATCGATTATCTTTCTCTGTAGATCCCTTTGCACAAATATTTTAATATTTTTACATCGATTACGTTAGAAAATTCATGTACACGATTGTTTGACAATTTTCAGGTTTTAGACATTTTTAAAATATTGTGTCTATATACTGAAATGAAAGCTCACTCTCTTATAGAGATTGCATTAAATATATTTGTTTTCGACTGCAAATTCTAAAATTCAATTGATAATATCGACTTGAATTCAATAATAAACGTGTAATGAAAAAATATTTCTACACGACAATGATACGACAAAAAAAATATATTTCCATAGGTATAATAAACAATTAAATTGAGCAGCAACAACTCGATTAAAGCTCGTCGGCGATCGTACACGCGCGTGGATCCAAAAAACGGGCGCGCCGGTTGACAACAAACGCGCTACTTACTTCTCGACTGATTCTCCCGCACAGTTTCGATTGCAAACGCCCAAAAAATTGCGCCGCCGTCGCGCGCGCGATAAAACACCTCGCTCGACGCCTCGATTCGCGTCACGGTTTTCGCATGTAGGTACAATGTGTATGTGCGTGTAATCGTGTGTATATTTGTATGTTTATATGTAAAACTCGGAAGCTTCGTCGAAGTTAAACGGCCTAAGTGAGAGAGTATAGCGTGGTAAGTACATCGAAATAGTAGCAAATATGCACAACGAACGTGACGTTTCTCTCGCCTCGGGAGGAAAGTTATATATCATTTTACTTTTATTTTTTTCTCTATACGTCGTCTGAGTTCGCTCGCGATCGCATAATATATGTATTACACAATGTTAGTGTGCATGTGTCTGGCTCTTTTTTTTCAAATTCTTATTGCACGCAGTTCACAGATTCTTTTTTTATTCATACGTGATGACGTAGTATATATAGATACTCTCCTCTTCGTTCGAACGAGTGAACAAATCTATGTCAAACGTGGGTGTGCGTGTGCGTTTTGTACGTGGATTCGTAAAGCACAAAAAACGGTTTCAAAGGTATAAAAGTCGAAAAACAATGTCCATTCACTCAAACCGTCATTCTGCATTGAGATTTTTTTTTGTAGTTTTTTTTATTCGACAAATGAGCGCGTGTACGGTTTTGTATGCGTGTTTTGTATACATCATGCGTGTGTATCGAAGAATCTGATTGCTCTCGAGCACACTGATTAAAAAAAAATCTCGTAGTCCCAAAAAACCTGTCTACTTGAATAATACGCACGTTTTGGTAAGAACGTTCACAATGTTTTCCGTGATCGCCAATATAAAAGTTGCGGTAATCGTTCGAAAATTCGTCGTTACATATTAATTCTCTGTTCTCGCGTTTACTTTTTTTGTTCTCACTTTATTATTCAAATCAGAAACAACCAACAAACACCTCGACTCAACTGATGAAATATATATATTGTCTACAGCTTCGTTATTCAAATAGAAATTTTTTCAGTACGCCAGAATTTGCTTTTTATCATCAGTGCACACACGCGCGTAATTATTACATATTATAATCCAGTTTGTATTTCGTACGCTTCCTACGCCCGTCTCTGTGTGTGACGCGAGTCTTACTGTATATTATTTTTATTTTTATTTTTTTCTTAATATTTTGTGGGCCAACATCCGCTAAACTATATGGTTAGCGATCTCGTCGCTTTTATAACGTACACATATATTTTATGTATTAATATAATTATTTGTTTGTATACTTCTTTGGCTTCGGTTGTCGTTAAGTTCTTACGGGCTAGAATTGTTATTTTTTTTTCAATATCGGTATTGTATGCACTGGTCAAAAAATTCGAGGATAACCAGAAAATTTGTCAGCTTGAATGGCACTTGAAAAGGTATTACACGTAAAAAATGAGTAATTTAAAGTTCTCAAAACGGTGTGTGGTATATATGTTCATCAAAAGTACAAACGTATAAAAAAGTGAATTCATATGTCTTTTTTCATATACTTGTAATGATTATTCAGAGTTGCATATAAGGATGTATAAGTTTAAATAAATAATAACATTATTTAAAGAATAAAAATACTAATAAATTAAAATCACAATCACAAAATATCATTAAACTTATTGCATTGTAAATCAGTAGAAAAAGTTCGGTATAGTAAGACAACTTATCATACAAATAAGCGTAATATCTTTGAAATGGGCTTAAATATAACCTTATACAATTAATCATTAAATATAAGTATATAGAGTTCAAGAAAACACTTATCTCACAACTAAACGCTTCTGGTACTACAACTTACACATATACAAAAACGTCATTGCCCAAGA
This sequence comes from Torymus auratus, assembly GCA_900474315.1. NCBI lineage: Eukaryota > Metazoa > Arthropoda > Insecta > Hymenoptera > Torymidae > Torymus > Torymus auratus. The sequence goes on from UXGD01000059.1 coordinate 103,913, forward strand.
GGTGCCCGAAAATTTCAACGGCCATTCAAAGTGCTGAACCTTCTCGATTATCAAAAATTTTCCATGCCGCGGCTGGAAAGAGTGACATTATACTCTACGATAAAATGCGATTTATTTATTTTTATCTTTATTTATTTATTTATTTTTTTGTTTCATCATAAATATCCACGCGCACGTACGGTGTAAGTATTTTATGTGTATTTTTTTATCTTTAATTCACTTTTTTTTAGTACAACATGTAATAAACGTGTAAAGGTGGAAACGCGCGTCGCCGCGCCCTCGTCGATTAAGAAATATATCTTATTAAAAGTTTAATATGCGTTTCGCTTTTTTGTGCTCTTTCATTAAAGTATTTTTTCGTCATAATTCTCTTTTTTTGGTTTGTTTGTTCGTTACGGTTACAATGTCCCTCGTCGCGCGCGCACGACACTGTATACAACTCGGTTGCTTTTTGGCACGTTTAATTAGAATGTCATAGTTTTATACATATCCTATTATACGTATCTGCTTCTTTTTTGTTTACTGTATTTTTCGTTCGCAATATCTCTGCAGTGTGTGTTAATAATTTTCTTTTCTCGTCGGTATTTGCTTCGATCAAAAAAATCTCTTCGTTTGGCTTTTGTTTCTCCCTTTCTGTCTACGGTATATACTCATATTATATACTCTCTCGCTTTATTTATCTCGCTACGTACACATACACGTATTTTCGGCGCGGACTGTAAGTACATACGCCGCCCTTCGATAGTATGTGTATATATATAAATACGTTTTACGTTTATCGATATACAATACACACAGTTGTGTCAGCGCGTCGAGCTAATAAGTGTGACAACGTCTTGTGAGATTCGTCTTCTCTCGCACATATGCCGTCTCTCTACTTATACGCGCGCGATAAATTATTTTATTGAACTATATGTTTTTCAGTTGCGTATCTTACACTCGCTTCTTTTCGATTTATTACATTGTTAAGATCGTCGTCGTCGCTCTGTCGCTCGACGACGAGATAATATATAGATATACACAGACACACACACAAAACACCTCACGCAGTGTGTGTATGTGCATGCATGTGTGATGTGTTTGCGAGCGCCGACTCATATTGTCGGCGAAAAACCTCGAAAAGTGAAAATTGTGCGCGCGTAACGTCGTCGTCGAGTCATGCCCGCGTGCGTGCAATTTTTGCCCGTACAAAAAAGAAACTCCGCGTGCCACTGTACACACACAATTTTGTCTCTCTCCTCTCACAATACTCTTTCTTTTTTCTTTCCCTCTCTCTGTTCCTCTTCTTCGCTCTCCCCTCGCACGCATATTTTTTTTCGTACACCTTTCGCGTGCACGATTATATATCTCACCTATATATCTATATTTATATTTATATATTTATACTTTGTATTCATATATGCATAGGAATTTTCTTGCTTGTTGCTCGCGCCTTATTCCCTTTCTCTCGCCCCGCACTCTCCCTCGTCCACATCTATTACAAAGCGTTCTTTTGTGCGATTATCGTTTCCGCTTTGGCGAGCGTCTCTCTAGTGGTACTCTCCGTGTCTTTGCGCGATTACGCGGCTTTTTCGCCTGCCATAAACAATTTTCACTGCGCCACGCGCGTCGTGTATTATATATGCGCGCGCTGCGACAAACACGCGTGACTCTCTCTCTCTCTCTCTACGTCGCGATTATTTTTTTCTTTTTTCTTTTACTTACTTACACACTTACCGAGCGCTATATAGAAAAAATGCTTTTATTTTATCCCATCTTAATTTAAACATACCGCGTCTTTCGAAATATATTAGTAAAATACGATCGTTCTAAGCACGATAGAGAAAACCTATACAATGAAATTTCATTATTTACAGTAAAATACGTAACAAAATATTCCATCCATTTAGATACTTTTATAGTGCGTATATATTTATTCTTCTTCTTCGTCTGTCCACAGTTTAAAAAATCGCATAATCATACCTCTAAAACGCTAATATCTTTGTACTGTTGATTTTTTTTTTTTTTTTGTCCAACACAATGACTATACGCAATATAAAGATCCACAACTCTATATATTCTAAGATATAAAGAAGAAGAAAAAAATAAACGTTATTAAACCGGTCTCTCCTAAGTCGAAAAAATATATATATATATATTATATCTCTACGTTATACGCACGAACGAATCTAACATACCAATTATTACAAATCGTACAGCGTTAAAAGCACAATAACTATAAATTACCGTACGACGCGCGCGGGGCACAGTGAAAATCAATTATCGCCTGTCGTATATCCCTCGGCTCCTCTTTCTCGCCTTATCCTCACCTCGTTGACCCCCTACCAGCAAAAGTCGTTCGCGCAGAGTCTCGCGTCGGAATCGGATATGGAGAGGATTCCCCGTGGAAAATCCGTCGGAATGGCCGATTTCAGGGGTGGGAGCAGAATCGCAGGAAAAACGCCCGTATTTTTCAGTGATATTTCAGGATTTGGAAAAAATTGTTACGACCCGCCGTCCCCGTGGGCCGCGGTCGGCGCAATCGAAAATTTTATGTTCCCCGCGTCCCCCTTCCGAATATTCGGCGCGAGCAGTTATATTATAGTGTATAATATCTTAAACGATCGGATGAGGGAGAGTCGTCGTCGTCATCATCTTTTCGACGTTCGAGAGTTTATTTTTTTCTTCTATTATCTCTCGTCATCGCGGTTAAAAAAGACAGTCGGTTTTGTATTAATAGTTGCAAATTTGATTGTTCACGGTATATGTGTATGTGTGTATAAAAGGTCGTCGTCGCGAGCGAATTCGGTACGTTATATATATATATCTAATATATATCGGTCGAACGAGGTTTGTCTCTTTATTTTTTTTGTTTCTTTGTTTCGTGCACAGTCGAGGAAAACACTTTGGTATATTATATATATAACAAGAGCACGAGAAGAAAGTGTGTAATTTTTTTTACGTACAGTATATAAAAATAAGACGAGATTGGTTAGCACGAACACGACGAAGTATACAATATAGAAGAACGTTGCACCGTTGAGGTAAATGCGTATACTGGGGTTCGGGGGTGGAGGATCGCGCGTTGAGGTGAAAGAGAGAGAGAGAGAGTGACTGCATAAGTGAAGGAAAAAGTCGAGACCGCGCCGCCTCTTTTTTCCTGAATACGAGAAACCGTGCCACGCGATTGGGAAAACATATTTTCTGCCCGATAGAATAAGAATAGAGCTCCTTTGTGTCTATGAAAATTTCACCAAATTCCTGAGAATTTCGCGCTCCTTTTCCTCTATAATAATGCAATAAGAATAAAACGAAATAAATTTAATTCAATTCGACTACTCTGAAACTCAAGTATACCTAACGTTATTTCTATACTTTAACGATCTCCTGAAGACTATTTTTCCGAAAAAAAACACAACTCCGTAACCGCAAGCTCGCAAAAAAACAAAAAAACAACTTACAAACAAGACATACGCGAGTCGAAACGGCACGCGGTACGACGAACCTCTGCTCGGGCCGTAAAAATAAAGTCGGCCGCTTTAATGGCGCTTTAGCCTTGGCAGAGAGGCCGCTCGAGATAGTGCAAAGTCGCCGTCGTCGTCGCGGGTTCGATTCGCCAAGGGTCGCGGGAAAAGAGGCGGCCAGCCAGCCATAACGTTCTCTCTCTCTCTCTCTCAGTAAGAGAGAGAAGGTAAAACGACGGCTTTTACAGACACTCAACGTCAAGTCCGTAGGAACGGAAAGTTATCTCGTTATCAAAAGTGAACGCGACAAAGAGCCTACTTTTGCGTGTAAGTGTATGATGTTTTGTGTGTATACGTGTGTTCGTATGTGCGTCGTCGTCCCTTGTTTTCCTCTAGCACTCGCGCGAGCTTGTGTGTATATACGTATACGTTGTTGCCCCGTCGTCGTCTATTGCTCTATCTCTCGTTCTCGGAGGGAGCAGTGCTTTCTCCGCGCCGTGGAATGAGAGAGAGAGAGAAAGATGAGGAGGAGCTTTCGGATTTGTCGGGTTTTCTTTTCATCAGAGTATATACCGATTCTTTACGACTCTTTCAATTACCGTTTGCGTTATAGGTTTTCGATAACTCGTAATAATATATAAATAATAGATATATATACGCGGAGATAAACGAGTAAATAATACATTAAATACAAATAAAGCTAATATCACCGGTAAGTGTAACCTAAATATCGAAGTTTTACGTTAAACAATATAATTAAAATAGATAATCACACAAGACGTTACAGACGACGAACTAAAGCATAAATGGAACACAAAGCTCTTTGGTATTCGATGCAACTCCATACGCAAACCTTTTACCCAATCTCCGCGTCGCTGCAACCTTTACTCGCTCGTTCCCCCTATATATAATAACACGGTAAACCCTCCCCAAGCCATCGTTCTAAAGCGCTCGCCACCCCTTATCCGCTTTTCGCTATATTACTATCACCATACACGCCACCTCTATCCCAAGAATCTCTCACCATACCGACAAATCCGAATAACGCATCCTCCCGATAATATCTCGGCCCCTCCACTTTCGAAAACACTTGTGTACACGTATACACACTCGAGCGCGCATGACGAGCTCATCATCGTCGTCGTCGTCGTCGCATATAGGACAACATCGCGCGCGCAACATAAGTATATTCGTCGGCTCGCTTATCTGCGCCGATAAGCGAGGAATGAGGAAGGAAGGAAGGAAGGAAGGAAGACGGGGTTTGGCGGGATACTATCGCGGCCGCGATCGAGGGTTCGCCGCGAAAAAGAAGATATATAGAGAGAGAAAGAAGTAAGTGAGCGAGTGAGTGAGTAAGTAAGTAGCCTTATAGCGCTGCGCCGTTTTGGCAAGCGCTCGTCCATATTCCTACGCTCTCTCGCAATCTCGTGTGCACCCTGCGCACACGTAGATAATACACACACGTATATAGTCCTCGCATACCACTACTAGCACGTCACCAGCAGCTTCACCGCCACCACCGCACTGTTTAATACTCCCTCGCGACGTTTGCTGCTTCGCGGCATCAACGACCGCCGTCGCCGCCGTCGTGACAATGGCCTTGATGGCCACAATCGCAACAATAATGATAATAATAGATCGGCAATAATAGTAATAATAATGATAATAATAATAATGTGTCCTCAGTAGCCCCAATTGACCCCAGTCCTTTTCCTGTTGTGCCACTTGCACTTGAGTATGCGCACGTAGGTCTTGCGGAAGGTCGTGTTGCAGAGCGCGTATAGTACCGGATTAACGGTACTGTTGATGTAGCACAGGTAGTAGAAAAAGTCCCAGAGCTCCTGGGGTATGCAGCCGGTACAGGCTGTCAGCGGTTTCAGCAGCACGAGGATGTTGTAGGGCGTCCAGGTGATGATGAAGGCCGCGAGAATGGCCGAGAGAGTTTTCGCCGCCTTCCTGTCGGCCTTCTTCTCCTGTGACTTTTTCTTCTTCTTCGCCGGCACCTTGGCGCCCGCGCCACCCGACGACGACGAGGCACCACCACCACCACCATCACCACCCGCACGACCGGGAATGCCGCGTATGTTTTTCGCGCTCAGCGGTATCCGCACGTCCGCTGGTTGCATTTGCGAGGGTCGCCGCGTTAACGAGCGATCCGTCGTCGTTGTCGTCGAGGGCGTCGTCTCGCTAAGGATGTCGCTCGTCGTCGTCGAGGCGACGATTATCGCGTCGTCCTGGTAGGGGTACATCTTTATCGAGGGCACCTCGACCGCGCCGAACCTGCTCAGCATCTGTGCCTCCTTGCCGCTACGGACGCCCGTCGTTGACGGGGGTCCCGGTAGCCTTATCAGGATCGTGTACACCTGCTGTGAACAGAAAGATGGGGATGGATTGTAGCCGGTTGTTTTGGTTCGAGATATTATTTATTTAGAATTTGTAAAATTATGAGAGTAATAGGACGATGGAAAGTCATCGTTTTGAATATTAACTTTTCTTTGCAATTTCGGTTTGTTTAACAGGATAACTGGCCTAATTTATTAAGTAAAAATATTTTATAACTACTAATTGACTATTTATATTAGACACTTGCTATAAAATGGGAATTTCTTTTGTTCAGTTTCTAGCTCCCGATGAAATCCCTTTTCTCCCATTATTTGGTCATATAATAGATTGAAATATAGAATAAGTTTTTCGAATCAAATATATATAATTCGATTAAAAATCTGTTTTAAAAGCGAATTTCTAACTTTTTGGGCATTTCATATAGATGAATTTCTACTTTTATTTACGAATCGAATATATTTAACTGCGAATAAAAATTTATAATTTCTTTGAAATAATATGGAAACGTCAAACTCGCATTTATTCACGTCAGCCGCATTCAATTAAAAGAAAAATGCACCCCACCACACGGCATTAATATACCGATATGTTTTTCACCTTAGAAACTTCCGTAAGTTTTTCCTCCCATTTTGATAAATGAAAGCTCTCAATATAACGCCATTTATAAACGTCATTATTTATACATATATATTTCTCTTTATTGGAGTTTCAACATATTTTCAAAACTTTTATCCATTTTTCGAAACGCCACGCGCTCAGCATCGACATTGCCGCTCACTCGTCGCTTCCCGAGTTTTCAATGTAGTTCAGCCGTGGGAATATAATACAATATACATCCATTTCATATAAAACTGAGCTACGCGCAATCATATTACGGGTTGAAATAGAAAAATACCAATTTTCACCGCGAATCAATATACCACGCGCGCCGGGGAAAACAAAGGGTCGCGGTACTAAACGCAAAGTGTCCGTCAGCCAATGAAAAAATATAGAATTATATACATCCGCGTAAAAAAAAGGAAAAAAAAATATTAATCGTCCCGCTCGTATACTGAAGCTCGAAACTGCTCTCCCGCGTGCATATTATCATCATCGCACACGCGCAAACTTTGCGCAGTTGGCGGCCCGTTTTTCTCCTCATAACGCTCCCACGAGATGAGTATAAGTAACCTCTCTTCTTTTCAATTCAGCCTTTTTGTGCTTTAAATGATGGTATAACTTTCGCGTCCCTCGTATACCAGCGCACGGGCGCGAGCTCTCGGGACGCGCGAGATTCAACTATTCCCTCGTGTATCTTACGTTCCTTTATCGAAATCGAGAGCGCCCGTCGGCTCCGTTTTGCGGATGCAATTTTTCAAAATAAAGAGAAACTTGATCGATGGTTAGCTCGACTAAGTCGCGAGGATTTCGAAGCGATTACATTATACGCGTTTTGATTGATCTTTCGTTGCGTAATTTTTAGGGGGGAGTGCAGAGGGAGACAGGCTGGTGTATATGTAGATGCGTATATGAATTATTAGAGTTATGCTAGCACACAGGGAATATGCCTAATGAATTTACATTAATGATGTCGCATGTGATGCATATATGAGCCGATTGTTATATACGCGAGCGAGGTATAGAACGGCCAGTTAATTAATATAACTGTTTGTAATGCAGGCTGCCTGCACGTACATGCATATATGTCGAATTGTTAATTCAATATAATTAGGTTTGCCAGTTATATCATTGACATGTTTTTTTAGTAGTATATAATAATATTTCGTTCCGTTATTTTATTTATCGTTCGATTTGTTTTAATTTGTCAAAATTTCATTTCAAATTGCTCGCAATCGTTCGTCACAAATATATGAAAATGAAAATCAACATATCGCGTATCGAATGTTACGTGATGTACTGAATATTGGATTTCCTCGAAAATGCTCGGGTACAATATAGAAGAGTTGCGTCGTATTAAAGATCGCCGGGAGCATCAATTTCAAAATACAAATTCATATAGCACTGCCCCTCGGAAGAATGAAATTTCAGCGATACTATACTATATTATTTCACCAATAAATATATACCTTTCCAACCAATTACGTCACATCCCACCCTCACCTCCATCATGCGCACACTCCACAATAACCGACGAGCCTCAAACATATTCCTCCGCCCACAACGCGCCGACTACCGTATACCACTGTAGGTATCGCTGATACGTCCGAGCTGTCATCGTGTCGGCGATCGCACGACACGTCGTCCCGTCCTCCCTCTCCAACCCCGAAAAAAGCGCTCGCCTCTCTCGCTTCCGCCCTCGACGACTTTATTCCGCCGGGCTGCAAAAATGTCAATTGCTCCGTCGGCCACGGGTGCGCATGCTATATATATATAGATCGTGGGCAGTAGTAGCCGTTGACCGCGGCACGGCGCGCTCGGGAATCCTTTGTACGCCTCCCCCACCCCGATAATAGTCGCCGCGGCTTGTAAAGCCGACAAAGCGAAATTTGGCGCGCGGCCAGTCTGTGTATAGCTGAGCTCGCCGCCGCGAAAAACTTTTTCCTCCGGGAAACCGATCTTATTTCCTCTTCTCCTCCTCCGATGTATAGGGTATCGACAATTTGCGTCGCGCATAGGGGGGAGAAGCCCCGCCGCGAGTAGAGAGTTATTTCCAGGCCGTCGCGCGATCGAGTGCACAAGAGAGAGAGAGAGAATTTGTTTTTCTCGGTGAGTAGCTGAGGCGGTGTATTGAGAGGGGTTGGGGCTATGTTATTGGGCGGTTTTTCATGCGCGCAGCGTGGAATTGTTTTCGCGCGGTGTGCAGTAAGCACGGGGTGGTTCGTGATGGGAGATAGGTAAGGACTGGTCGATGTGTTTTCAGTTTTAAGGGTAGTTGGGTGGCGGAGAAGGAGGAAGAGCAGCTGTGTAATAGTGAAATGAGATGGATGGAGGAGGAGGGAGCGCAGGTGTGCGGTCGAGGTGGTAGTGGTGGTGGAGGGACGACAATGTTTACCTTTAATCTTCCTTATGGTTGTCTCCGGGAACAGCTATATTGTCGAGTTGGTAATTAGTTTTACGCAGTTTCTCGGACAGAGTTTTATTGGAGTTTAAGCGGGTATAGTTGGATTGAAAAATTCAGACGACTGAGGTTCCATTAGCGCGGGGTTTAATGTTGATGAGATAGAGAGATTGTCTTTTGCGTAAATGCGCGCGATTGATGTATTAATTATAATGAAATCATGAAATGCTGGCAAATTGAATATCAATATCGCTTATACGAAAAAATCCACTCGATTCGCCTATAAAGCGTGGCTGTTAATATTTTAATCTTTCGCCGCGTGTTAACTAACGGTGATAAACAATCGGATTACGAAATGGATTATATATACCTGGAAATTCCATTAGCTCGTGTATGTTAAAGTCTATTCGGATTGAGGTCTCGAAAGTTAAACATTCAGAGAAAAAGCGTCTGGCGCATCGTTCGCGGAATTGCACTTTATTAAGCTATCTAACTCTAAATTGTTCCATATTTAATAGTGACGTTAACAATGGAGACGAGTTGGTTTTCGTCATAAATTTTTTATAGAACTGTTGAAACTCCCGTAATTTCTTTTCGTATTTCTTGTTCTACATATGTAAAATCTTCGTTTGTCATGCATATTTGGAAATCGACGAGCGACAACACATAGAAACTTGAAAACTGGATCACCTGCATATTTATAGACTGAGTGCATTTGGATTTACTATTGTGTACGTTTGTCTTTGATAACTGTGCAGAATGTTTTTTTTTATATTGTTTAAATGATAAAAGACTATTTTTTTATGACAATGGTCTGAGAAACTTGTGCAATGCATGATAAAAAATTTTTCATTGTATCGTAGTTTTTATATAACCTTTTATAAAATATATTCGAAATGAAGCGTATTGTTTACTTTACTAGGAAACTATAGAATTCATGGTTTTATTGAATAAATAGTTTCATTTATTTATTCTTTGTCACAAATAACATAATAATAACTTTATCGTAACTATATTCTAAAATAAAACTTATATTTCTTTTTAATAATAAACGTACTAAATTGCTAACCGGAAACGCAATATTTTGATTTACTATATTTTAAACTGGGATTTATTGGAAATACTTTAATGTGTTTTTGTTGTTTATACGAAGCAGTATAGCCATTATTAAATCATATCGTCCAATACCGCTGATATTGTAGCGTTTGTATTGTATATGTACTCTAAAGCTTAAAATTGATAACGCTCATGCTTCATTTTTTAAATATACAAAGCACTTTTCATCGTGAAATATCAAACGCCCGATATATCCTTAAATACATTTCGCATTGTAATACTTTCAACTGACGCTTCTTTTATAAACAGCTTCCGACGAATAAATTACGCTTTAGAGGTAAATTTTGATATCCTATATAAACTTATATAGAGCATCCTTTCCGCGATCCAATAGGCGAGCTCTGTAACATTATACGTTTAATAACGTCAGCCCGGCATTAATAATCCAATATTGACCCGATATTGAAACGATAGCTGTCTCGCAATTAGGAATCTTATCATAACTTTCAAATTAAAATTTATATCCAGGCGAAACAGTCGTAGGAATTCTGTGCAAGTACGAGCTAACTTGACTTTCACGAAGATCAGTGTCACAAGGAAAGTTATTTCGTAGATTTTAGAGCAACGGTGCTATATCACAGTTCTGACATGCTCATTATTGCTATAATGATTACTTGTATCGAGTATCCTTCCTCGCTGCTCTATTATAACTACTAATTTAATGGCCTCATTATATCTTTTACGACCAATTAAAATGAGCTTATAAACTTTCGAAAAATAAAAAACCTTTTATTATTACGAATGTTACCTTCTTCCCATTAACGATCACTCTATCCACTCAGTAAACTATTCCTACTAATTTTATGCAACACAAAGTCATTTGCAATTCCTACGTTGAATTATTCCCTAAAATAGCACACACCCATCAGGAACTTTTCTGATATTTTACGTTAAAAAAGCGGCAAAGCAACAGTAATTTTTTTCATCACCACACTATCAAAACTTCCCAAGTAACCTCTCCCAACCAATCGCATGCAAATATTTCTCAAAAGAAAAAGAAAAAGTATCCATCACTCACCCCATCGTTGGCCGCGTTCTTGCTGGCGATCGTCGCTGCGCTCGTCGACCTGATCGCCCCGGGCCTGTGCCTGGTCACGTAGTCGCCATCCACCGACGATTGTATGACGTCGATGCTGTCGCATCGCGAGGTCATCGACGGCACAGGCGTCTCCAGCGACACCGGCGTCAGGGTCTCGTCGTACGCGGCCCCGGTGCGACTACTCTCCGCGCCTCCGGGCCCGTCGTCGTCGTCATCGTCGTCGTCCTCGTCGTCGCGGCCGCTGTGCCACCAGGCGACGCACCACGTCTTTAGCCACGTCCACGACAGTGGCCGGTGCTTCTGCGAATAACGGATCGCCAGTGGGGGAGGAGCAGGGGAGCGGGATAGGCGACGTCCGGATGCGTTAGATCTGCGTGTGTTTTGCGGTCGGGGGGGAGTGTCGGTGTTGATGATGGGTTTGTGTATTATAGAGAACAAAGTGAGTATATATAGACGTACTTCATTATTAGTATAGATCAATCATATCACGCAGGAAAACATATTTTTATATAATATGCGAAAAATTTGGTCCTCGTGCTATTGGATTCTTTGAAGAATATTTTTATGCTAAGATTTTATTATATTAAATATAATGAGAAAGCGTAGTGATAATGTTTCAGTAATCTAATATTTCTGTTGTGAATAATTTCACGGACCATTTTTATTATTTTCTTTTTCTTATAATATATATACTCTCTTTGCTCTCGTTATTATTAATAACGTGCATGCGAAACTTGACAAATTAAAAGTCGACTGTAAAAGATACAAACGCGCATCATTGTTTATTTCATATAAATTATATTCGCAAAAAAATATGAAAACGTTAATATGCCGTTAATAAATAAAAGAAAATTAAACCAGAGCGTTACTTAAAAAGGAACCATAAAAAAACGCGTGTAAGCCCATTTTATTCGGCCATGTAAAGAGTGATAATTTCGCGCTTGACAAATGCGACCTCGCGTATAATTGGACTATTCTAAATGTTCACACTCATATATAGGTATACATGTCTCGCGTGCGCGAAATAATGCCGCTCGCGTGATGCTTTCGCCCGCGACCATAGTGTATAGGAGAAAAAAAAACGGAGGTACGGCAGAAAATATAAAACCGCGGCAAAGGAAAAAGAGAAAAAAAAGCGGGGATGCGCGGGGAAAAAAACTAATTCCAGCCGCCGATTGACGGTATTAAAAGAGCATCTGTGTGTGTGTGTGCAGTGGAGGCATCAAGCCTCGAGTCATGAAGTAATAGAAGAATATAATAATAACTTACTACTCGGGGCTCAGGATAATGCCCCAAGGAAACCGCAATATGCGTGGAATTCACCTCATCTCCCACGCCGGTGCTCGACTCGCTGCGCTGCCTCCTGCACTCCTCCAGGTCCAGAGCCTCGTCGCTACGCAACGCACACACAGACAGACAGAGAAAGGAGAGTGAGGGATATTACTTTAGCGATTAAAACTGCCATGATTTCTTCCATTCTCTCTCTTTCTCGCTCCACTCCCTCTACTCCACCTCTAGTCTCGTTGTTTTACCTCATTCTCATTCCCTCTTTCTCTCTCTTCCATCTTTCATAATTTTTTTCCGCTCTTTTAGAGCTCGCGTGCGCGATGCAGTAGCAGCCGCAGCAGTAGCCGCGGAGTAGCGCGCCCGTATCTCGCTCTGAATTTTCAGATATCATTCTGACGTTTCGCCCGGCCGAGCTTTTCTCCTTTTTTCTGCGCGCGCGCGTGTGTGTCTGTGCCGCCGCGAGCGAGTTCACGAGCACGCCGGAGATCCGCCGCGTCGGTCTCTGTTTTTCGCAGCCGCTGTCGGGGTTATTATATAGTCGGTCTTCGTTTTTGCGCTGCTGCTGCTACTGCGATGGCGCAAATAGAGTGAAAACTGTATCGTTCATTGTACGGTTCATTCAATCAGATAAGGAAAAAAAGGAATGAGAGCGAGAGAATAGTGCTTTAAAGATACGACGAGAGGTGGGGTGGTTGCAATTTTTTAATTTGCAAGTATGATGGTTGAATGCGTTTCGGCTGTTGTTCTGTGTGACTTTTTTTCAAATATTATTCGTCGAAAATTTTACGTATATTTACAGGTGGATTATTCGAAAGGAAGAGGAAGTATATTATTTGATAAAAATTTTCAATATTAAATTCTTGTGAAATTTTAGAAACTTCGCGATATTTTTGAAAACTAGGGAGATTACGGTATTATAAATTTTGTTGGTAATACATTACAGTCGCTCTCCTTTTGGAAAGCGGTAACAAAGTGATGTCACAATGGAATTTTAGCTTGCCATAAGCTTGCGTTTAAATTTTGTAAATACCAGTTTAATAAAGAAGCATTTTCATGCGCATGGTGTCTTTCAAAAAGCTCTCATCAAATATAGATTATTAAGAATGTTTACTATAATACAAAATTTCTTTTTAATTAAGTATGATTCTGAATTAAGAATATAAATATGCTATTATTTTCATTTTTAGTAGACGCATCTCATACTTTGTTTATGTGTACTTTATAGAGTACATATTTCGTAATACTTTTTAATATAGTAGAAATGCTTACGACCAACACCATCATAAAACCTTCGCAAAATTACACTTTTTATGAGCATTTTCGAAAAAGTTGAATATTTTTAATGAGGATATTAAAAAGTAAATATGTTTTTCTTTATAAAAAAAATACATTATTAGATAATTTTCTCGATGTATCAACGATGTTTGAAAGAATTAAAAAACTTATGTGTTAAAGTGCTTGTACACAGTACTCATGTAAACTGTATTGTCTTTACAGTAGACATTCATAAATTACAACTTTTTTCATAAATTCATTATAGCCATTGTACAAAATTTTTATGATTTGAAACTGCTAAAGTTAATGTTATAACATTACTGGAAAATAAATTTTTCTTTAAAAAAGACTTATTCAAGACATAGCATTAATTAAGAATACTTTTACGCATTTATTTTTACAAGTTTAATGAATAACAAAAACGGCTTTTAATAAAATCTGAATAACGAGCAAAAATATTATTTTGTAACTTTCATTTATGCGCCAACGAGGAACATTTTTTATCCAAGAATTCTTTTTACCGTATGATGAATGCACGTGTTTCACATAAAAATCATTTTACGAAAAATGTATAATAATTTTAAAATGTTTGAGCTTAGCAATGAGCGTAACGTACGGCATCGTAACGTTTTGTGCGGAAAATATACGGTGCGGTCCTACGTTGTGTGTAATACGGTTGTATAATAAATTGTAACTTTAAATGAGACTACCCGTGTCTCCAAACCCGGGATTGTTATCTGTTCACGCAGGAATTCCAGGAGTACGAATAATCAGATTTAACTCTACCAGAGCTTATTTCGCTCGTAATAACAGTCTATTACATGAACGTTGGGATTTGCATAGAATTGAAAACTATTGAAGTTATGTACCGATGTGTATCCATAATTCCTATATCGCGGTGTACGTGTGTACAAACATGTTCCATGTATAATATTTATCTCTATGCTAATAGCAACCTAATTCTAACTAACTTTGAAAAGATTATTTTTTCCAACCTATATTTTGATAATTTATTTCCTTCTGACGTAAAATATTATATATTTGCATACTGTCTGTGATAAATTTTACCGAAATTAAAGAGCTAAAATTATTAATCTTGTATCAAAATATTCTACGATAATTATACATTTACATAAGATTACTTTCAAATTTATCTCATCGAATGAACAAACTTCCAAAACGCATATCAATCTACCCCAACAACAATCATCCAACTCTTTCCTATTATATCCTTCCTCAAATCCCTTCACAACAAATCAAATGCCACACAACCCATCCAACAGTCCACACATATCTCAGCACCCACCTCGAGTTACTCCTCTTGCTCGCGTCCTGCTTGCCCGCGGCCATGAGGTTGGGCAGGTCCTTCTGTCGCTTCTCCGTCTCCTGCCAGATCCTCCAGTAGATGAAGATCATGACGGAAACCGGGACGTAGAACGCGGCGATCGCCGTGCCGAATGTGATGTAGTGATTCGTCTCGATGAACTGAATGTAGCAGGCGTAAGCTGGCACTGTGCGCTCGCCCTCGATGTATGGCCAGGCGTAGATCCACGGTGGCCACAGTAGCAGCGATATGCCCCAGGCGCACGCTGCGACAACAAAAAAAAGGGAGCGGAGCATAGGCACCGAGAGGTGCATTAGGACTTTTGGACAAATATCGGTGTATGTGTAGGTATAGGGTTGACTGTGTCGCGAGCGAAAAGTTGTTGGAGGGCAACGAGTTGTGTCGGTTTGCTTTGGCGGGTATTGCTGTTTGCACGAGTACGCGTGCGGACATGCTGTTTTTGGGCACGGAAAAGAGCAACTTTTGGTGTGGTTTTGAAAAATTTGCGTGGGGGTTAGTGGAGTAAAATCTGAGTTTGCGTTTGTTTGTGTTTTATTCGGATTTGTTAATTTGTTGATGTGGTGGAGCGTTTTTCGTTCAATTGGAAGGAGTGATTTAAGAACGAGGTCCGCGTTTCAGCACTTGATTCAATGAATTCTAGACGGTTTGATATTAGCAGGTGCTCTGTGATGGAATAAGTATGATCTCTCGCGGTATGAGCAAACTTAGGATCTGAAGGGTTTGCAGAGTACACACTCCCAGTTAAATGACGAGAAAACTAATTTGCTTAAAATTTGTTGATTTGGAAATAATTAGTCAACACTTGGTTGAGAACTCGGTTGAGAATATACCAAACGGATGTAATTCGTTATGATATTAGTGGATGGAACAATCGAAAGTATTCGCTAGTGGGAAAAATAGTAATTCCCATAAAAAGATGTCCAACTAAAATGTACAAATTGTTGATTCACGTGAAACATCGATTTCATGTAAAAATATGCAAAGCAGTTACAATTGAAACCAATCAAAATGTAGGATTCTCTTCGGCTGTCTATGACTAATACATCAAATTCAATGATGGACTGACAAAGAATTCATAATTTGTCCACATGTATTGACGCTTTGATAATTCAAAATAGTTATTTCAAACACAGTTTCACATTTATTTTTCCGGGAATGATAAATGTTGAAATTTTAAAACAAGAAAATTCATTCGTTTTTTATTGCTAAAAAATACTTTTAGAAGCGCGTTAAAAAGTTAATTGGATCGGATCGAAGTTATTGGAAATCTGTTTTATCATTCTCTTATTTCATTTCCATGATTAATTAAAAAGTTTTTACCCTTATAATACAACATTAGCGATGCTCTATTTTTGTAATTGAAATTGATCTCAAAACCCATTTAGAAAGATTTAATTATACTTATTAACTTTTTAAAACCGTCTGATAGAATCTCTTAAAAATTTAGGCGAGTCTGCACTAATGACATTTAGATCTTTTATTCAGAGAATAAAAAATAGCTAATAGTCCGAGTGTCAATCAAAACTTTGCAGAAGGAAAAGTTGAAAATCCACGTTTTCGGTATTTCGGCAAATCTCATTAGTTCATCTATCCTAGAAATTGAAATTATTAAATATTTTTCCTAGAAATAGTGTGGTGAACTTTGCCCGACAAACAATTTATTCATCCATTCATCTTTATTTACTAGAGTAATGAAGAAGCTGGACTCGAGCAATAATAACTGGAATTAAATTCCAGTCTCCTGCATTAACAAGGGACAATTTCCATCCAATCCATAAACAACGCCGATAAACCATCGAAATACGGAAAAGTAAAGAACTTACCGATCATGACGCCGGCCTTGGTGGTCGTCCTCTTGGCCCTGTAAGTCAGCGGCCTCATGACCGAGAAGTAGCGATCGAAGCTGATGATGAGGAGGTTGAGCACCGAGGCGTTGCTGGCGAGATAATCGAGGGCCAGCCAGGTGTCGCAAATGTGCGAGCCGAGGGGCCAGTAGCCCAGCACCGTATACAAGGTGAACAGAGGCATCGATATGAGGCCGATGGCGAAGTCCGCCACCGCCAGACTGAAGAGGAAGTAATTGGAGATGTTCTGCAGCTGCTTGTCCATCTTGAAGCTGACCATCACCATGATGTTCCCGATGACGGTGACAACGGACAGGCACGCGGCGACGACGCTGATGAGGATGACCTTCCACAAGGGATACTGATGTCCGAGCACCAGCTCATCGTCCTCGCCGGTCCCGTTAGCGCCGAGGAGGCTGTCGTTGAGCAGCAGGTCCGGCAGCAGGCTCACCAGCGTCACGTTCATCCTTCCTCCCCTTCTGCGGCTGCTGCCTCTCCTCCTCCTCGTCTTCCTCCTCCGCCTCCTCGCCTCCTCCTTCCTCCTCTCTTCTCCTTCTTCTTCCTCGTCCTCTCTTTCTCGTAGCCTCCTCAACTCGACGATCTCGTTGCAGCTGCGGCAGCCCTTTGTCGCCTACCCCGGCCCGGCTCATATATATAACCAGCAGGAGCACCGCCGGCGACGTCGTCGCTTCCTACTACCACCTGCTGCTGCTGCTGCTGCTGCCACCCCCGCCTCCCCACCGCCGCCACCGTCGTCGTCCTCGGCCACCGCCACCACCGCCGCCGCCGCCGACGACGAGCTATCCTTATCCGCGCGAGCGGCGAGCAACGTCAACTACATCCCACAACGGCGTCGTCCTGCGCCGCCTTTGACCTGGCCCCAGCTGCTGCTTCCACGCGCGCCTCGATGAGCATCGATTCCTCCCTCGCCACGGCCGAGCCACTATAGCTGTTGCTACTACCACTACTACCAAAGCAGTCGCCACCGCCTCCGCCACCGTCGTCACTGCTTCTCGCTGCTGCTGCTGCCTCTGCTTCTTCTGTGGGATTAGAATGAGAGAAGAAAGTTGAGCTACCGCCGCGAGCTGTATCTGCATGATATGCCAAGTGTACTTTATGTAGTTGCCAGCGATTTGAGAGTAGGTGCGCGTCTGTGTCTGGCTTTCAACTTGCTACTTTCCAAGGTACACGCATGAGTCGAGTTCCGAGAGTTTGAGAGACTGATTTGGAAGTTGCTGTATAGGGTGCGAGAGTTTCTTTTTCGTACAGGTTGAGCTATTTACGAACGATTTTCGGTATTTACGAGCCCTAAAATTCGCAGAAAATTGGATCGCGATATACGCAGCTGGTGGCTTTTTCATAGCGGATGTCTTTGCATTTTCGAGGGTCGCACTAAAGAGATATCTGATGCAGTAAAAATTCAAATTCCACTGTATATTGTCAATTTACGTCGTGGAATATACTTATGGTACAAAAATATCTCGCGGAGTAGCTTATCAAAAATTTTTCGAGGATGTTTTCGAGGATGTTTTTTTTTTCGAGGATGTTTCTCGCGGATAATAATTTTGGTCGGACCTGTTCATTATAAAAATATATGCGTTATTCCGGTCTAACATGTAATAAAAACATATGTGTATTATAATGAGATTACCGTTGAGCTGTATTTTTATTAAATTGTTTATAAACGTGTACCTCGTGCGCTTGGAAAACTTGGAAAAGGCTATTTTAATTATATTTGCACAAGAGCACTTTATACGGTAAAATGAAAATAAACAAATGCTGCAGCCCGGAGGCATGAGCTTTTTTCTCCCGCCAAGAGATGCACACACACACATATACGCACACTTGATTTAAAGCTAATGATATTCATGGCGAAGGAGAAGAAGAAATTTCTTCGCTGCACCCTGCAGGCGGGGGCACGAGTGTTATACTTGTATACATATACGCTTGCGCCCCGAGGTTAAGCACTCCACGATGCAATTTATAACTACAAATGCGAAGAAAGCTTTACGCACACTCGCACACACACATAGCGCTTCTTTTGTGGCCAATTTTTATGGGCTCTCTCGCGAGATTGGTCGTTTCGGCGCCTCCCTTTTTTATATACAACACGGTATTTTATTATAAAGCGTACGCCCGCGCACGCGAAGGGCTGCGGGAAGCGCATAAATCTGTCGCCGTCGTCGTCGTCTGAGGCGGTGCTTTTTGCATAAGGCGTGACTCTACACGCTGCAGCGGGAATTTTCAAAGCTGTTTGCCGGTACAAACTGAAAAATTCATGTAGAATCGATATTATATTCCTTATAACACGCGATACTTTACTCATACACATCAGATGCTGTGACATGAAAATAAAATAAATTATATACAATATCTACCGATCGGCGATTCTTATATGTGCAAATCCGCCGAAAATTGCTCATAACTTGGTCAGTGAAAAGATGAAAAAAAAAAATTGAGGCATACCTCTGCTATAAGTTTTTTCTTGTTCTATATACCCCACAATATACGAAAGAACTTTGGAACAGAAGAAAACGGGTTTGTCACACTTTTAGGAAAAAATCCATTTTTCTTATGGGAATTTAACATGGGAAAAATGGACGATAAGTAGTCAATGATGATTAACCAATAGCAAGCTATTGAAGTGACAAACAAATATTCCACAAAAAAGCGATTAAAGTA
>UXGD01000060.1:0-105801 GCA_900474315.1 Torymus auratus
TATTAATGGTTAGATCTATTTATATTACAATTACTCTATTTATTCTAGCAATTCGATAATTTTTAAGGAATACAATAGCCAATAATGATCAGTGCCATAGTTGAAGTTCTAAATCCAATTACTAATATTCTTATTATCAATGCAAACAATCCACTCTTTGATACCTTGTAATTCTTTTTTGTATTTTCCTTCAGGTTACTGAATATACGAATGTTGTCCCACGTCTTCAAAATTTCTGATTCATATACCATTTTTCGAAAAATTTTCTGTAACTGAACTGTTCAAGGTGACTCTCTTTTTCGAATGGTTAAATCTATTTATATTACAATATTTCTATTCATTCTAGAAAGTTGATAATTTTTAATGAATTCAATCGTCAATTCAATGATCAGTGCCATAGTTGAAGTTGTAAATCCAATTACTAATATTCTTATAATCACTCCAAACAATCCACTTTTTGATACCTCATAATTCTCATTTTTTGTGTTTTCTTCAAGGTTACTGAATATACGAATATTGTCCCACGTCTTCCAAATTCCAGATTCATACAATTTTCGAAAAATTTCCTGAAACTGAACTGTATAAGGTGACCCTCTTTCGAAAAACTGTGCCATTGCTTGTCGTAAAAATATTGGTTTTGCTAACCGAGAAAAATACTCTTGCGATACACCTAGGTACAGTTGCCTTTCAAAATAGGCCTTACTATTGGCCATTATACACATTGCGTCCTTATATTTCTTCAAACGATTCATGCATACCGTATCATTTCCAACTAGAATGGCTTTTCTCCGTAGATTTTCAATGTATTTGTTTTCAGAGTTAGCCAAACAAAGATTATACACTACTTTATTAACAAATACTAGAAAATTAGATTTATCGAGCTCTTCAAAGGTGCTAAAAACTGTATCTTCGTACACTAATTGTGCATCAACAAATTCAGAATAAAAATACGCGCAATAACTCATGGAAATCACGATGATACTAATGAAAAGTATTCTGTTTGCACTTTTTTTTGGATGCGATTGAACAGGGAGCCCAAGTAACACTTCAATAATATTAAATATTTTAAGCTCTTTATTTTTTATGCATTGAATTTGCGTTGCATATGTCAAACTTACTACCATTAGCATGATAAGAAAAAAGTGTTTAAAAGACGAATAGGAGTCTATGAATGTAGTCGTTAGTGAAACTGGTACAACTGCTACAAATTTTATAGAAAAATATTCTATTGCTGACGGTTTTGCAAATGAAATATTTAGTTGGATTGGTGCCGGTAATAGCATCACATCTATTTTATCTAATTGAAAGTGCCTTTGAGCTGAAGTGAAGAAGTCTGAAAGAGTAGAAATTTCTTCTTTACCATGAATGTATTTTATAGAGAAGTTCATAATATCTGCTGCAATCAAAATTAACGGAAAGTAAAGATCTTTCTTTTGTATTCCAGTAATTTCATTAATCTTTGAGAAATTCATCAATGGAATATACTGCCAGCCAAATACTTTTAAAGGGTGTCTGTTGACGTTTTTTAATTTATTCGGAAATAATTCGGTTTCTGCATTTAATGCCTCTTTAATAAGACTATTTTCGAATGGAAGGAAATAGTGGAGAAATATTTTTGTAGTATTCATATCAATTTCTATAATAGATATGTCTAAAAACTTTTTGACCCAAGCGTACTCTAAGAAAGTTTTCAGCCATTTTTCGTCTCCAAAGCTTTCGTTGAAAAACAATATTAAACATTTCGGATGATTAAAGCTATAGTGTAGTTGCATTAATAAGTCAATAATATTTTGTAAACTTTTAAGACTGTTACCAAGAACGTGGTGGAAAATGACGTAGAAATTAACTGGTTTTAGATTATTTAAAAGATCAATAAGATTATAAATGTCCAAGTCAACATTAGTAGTCGGTATCTGACTAGTTAAACTTTTCAAAATCAAATTGTATTCAGCATTTCTAGTATGGTTCGTATTATCAATAATAATTGCTTCATATGGCGCCATATTTTGTATTAATTGCCGATGTATAACGTCAAGGAAACCATTGTCTCTTTTTAATGTTGAAATTCCTCCACAGAGTGTTAAAAGACAAAGAGAAAATATAACAATCATTTTTTGACAAATACTTTTTTAGTACTGAAACTGTTTCTAGAATGTTTTGTGCACTAATGGAAAAGAAAAAGGCAAATGGCGGTTGATGTAAAAACGTTGTTATTAACTTACATGAAAATAGAAAATAAATGTGCATAATTTATTTTTGCAAATACGTTGAATTTTATGATTTTATTGGTGATAGGTATATATATGGCTTTAAAGGGCACCTTTGAATAAGGTTAGCAAAAGAATTTATATTTTAGTGACGAATTGTTTATTCACAATACGGAAAATCTTTTTATAATGGTTTTGTGGATAAAAGAATTAATATTTTGAAATAGCATTCGTGAGTGCCAAAATGTGCAAAATTGTATTTTAATTGACTACAGATTATATATTTCTTTTTTTCTTTGAACAAAGGTAATTTTTTTGTCGCTGATAATATAATAACTATTATCTTCAACAGAATTTTCTTACAGATTTAACGTTTAAAAACGCCTGCTTATTTTAAATCCAAATAAAAGTTAATACTCAATGGCCTCATTATAAAACGCAAACTTATTAAATCCTTATAATCCATTAATTACACAACGAACCCGAGATCCCTCTACTTCCCCTCTCAAGTGCAGTCATGCTTTCAAGAAGCAGGTCTTAAAGACTGGGCGCTTAATTAACCGACAACGTGGTGCAATGAAATGCAAAGACTCATGCGCCGGCACGCGTGCGCGCAATTTTCGTTCGAGATTTTATCATCGCGCACGCGCTCGCGCCAGGTGCGAAATCAGCGGCACTATATAGACGCAGGCTTTCTCCACGCGCGCGAGTGTTGCGCAAAAAAAAAATCGCGCGAGGGGAAGACAATGGTCGCCTCTGTCGCGATGATCCGCGAAATTCTCCCGGGTCGTGAGATTTTTCTCGTAAGGTTGGGAACCGTGTGTGTAAAAGGAATTATTTCGTTCCTGCTGTTACTGCCATTTTCATATATTCTGTGCGCCGTGTGTATAGAGCTGGTTAGGCAGAGAGATATACGACCATCGGTAATTGAGCATTGTTTGAGTTTTTAGAAATATCTCAATCGCACACGTATATTAAGTAGAGGGGGATTACGCAATTCACTGTGCAGGTTGAAAGGAATTTTATTGCGGCGTAGCATTGTTCTTCGGTATGGGCATGTGCGGCCTTTATTAGATTTGTTTCTTAACGTTCCGGAAAATATATGTAGTTTGCTGATTCTTAAGGAGATATTAATGAAATATAAGAAGGTAATATTATGGTGTAAATTGTAGTATTAAAAATTTTTAAATTGCATTGATTTTATAAAACCTATTAATAACACCAGTAATTTTAGCACCATTGTTATAATAAAAATACTAACATGCTGTTCAAATGATTGACATTACGCGTGTAGATATAAATTTCACCTAAAAGTTGTATTGCTTTTGAAATATATAGCTTTGGATGAGCTCAAAACGGAATAAATTTATGAAACCCACATTCTCAAATACATTTTGAGCTACGCAACAGTTTTTCAAGAGTTCAATGAAAATCTTCATCTCTTGCATTAAACATAATAAAAGAGATACTTCGTTAAAATATTAACAATTAATCCAACGACAACTTAAACACCTTCCTAACCACCCACACCACTCGCTAATCCAAAAAACTTTCAAATTCCGAAAAGAAACCCACTTTCCCATTTTCCCCAAGCCTCTGTACCAGACTGCACACGCCGGCGCCATAAACATCCGGCGCCCGCGGGGCGCGCGCAAAAAGAGTAGCCTAACACACAAAACGCTCTCGCCGGCTTTTCGACACACACATAGCTACTGCAGTATGCACGAGTGCGAAAAAGCCGCATAAGCGGCAGCAAGAAAGCCGGCGCGTTATTGCCGCGACATAAACAACGGCGCTCGCACGCGCGCACGCAGGAATGCCGGTTTTTAGGGGCCGCCTCGTTATCTCGCGCGCACGCGTTCTCCTGACGATCGATATGTATGTATGTGTGTACGCGAGCCGTATGGAACATACAGAGGAGTGGATGGAAAGAGAGATAGGCGGCTGCACACACCTGCCGGTGGGTACAGGCGGGTGAGGGGGACCGCGTGGTGTTTAATTTTCGTAGGGGTGCAAGGATATCGTGTGGAAAGTATACTGGGTGGGGAGGGAGAAAGAAGTGAGGAATGGACGGTGCGTCGATGGTTTTGAGCTGTGTGTGCGAGGATAGTTTTATTAGGAAAATTGTTTGCGTTAATTTGATTGAAAGTTTTCAAGAGTTGTTTTAGTTTTTCGGATATTTAAGGGCTATTAACATTAGTTTGTTAGTTTTTGGGAAATTGGTGAAATACAGCAGTGAAATGGTTTACAATCAACAATGAGTGCTTTTTATAAAAATAAATTATATATATTTAAATGGAAATAGTATATACTGTGCTTGCTTAAGTACCATATATTAATTTTAATATTAATTATATATTATTCTTTTAATCGTGGAAAATTTTTCAATCCAACAGTGGACAAAGTGAACGAAAAAAATAGCTGTTATTACGAGTGAAGCAAGTGCACACAAAGGAAAAGACAGACTATATATTTTGTGTTTCCCTTGTCAATGTGGCCTTCTATTCTTTTTTTTTGTTGCCTCCCGTGGGTCAAACACTGTTTTGTGCAGAGTTGCGAAACGCTTCAAATTACGCCTTTTTAAAATACACTGGGCCTCTGAAACTATTTTGCTTCACGATTTGAATATATCAACTTTAGTATTATAAGTTTAATTAAATTCGATCTGAGCTGTCACAGAACATTTTTCAAACTGATGAGTTCCAGATCAAAGCCGGTTTAAAAATATAATGATGATGATGATCGTATGATTTCTTATTGAAGATTTATTGATGATACTTACATCACATCATACATTAACGGCCTGATTCCACTCGGAAGGCCTGAATTCTTGCGCCATATGATTCACATATAGTTAAGAAATCAAACATTTTTTTTGTGTACATCCAGCTTACATTAGTACATTACAAAAACTAATAAGTATTTTCTCGACTTCTATTACATTTACTTTTCTTTCACAAAACATTTCGGAAAAACCCACACGACAACGGTTTCACAACGCAGCAAAATTACAGTCCCAACCAAGGCTACCCCCGAATATGAAAAAAATGTCAACACATCCGGAAACACCCCACATCTTCTCCCCAAATTACCGCTACCTCTCTCTTTCTGTCCCTCGCCAAAGACATTGCGCGCGCCCACGTCGACTCGCGACTAACATCGCAAAGGGAGAGTAGAGCTATACGCGCGGCAAAAAGTCTACGTGTCCAAGCGAGATGCGCGTGCTCTGAATCCCAATTAAGGCGAGACGCGGTGACGTTACCCTAGCTGAAAGTTCGTCATGATACGTGCATCATCATGATTTCTATACCGTGCGTGTACTTTTTCGCCGAGCTAAATATATATAGTGGAGGTAGGAGGGTTTGACGAACACCCGACGAAACGGCGTCGTAAATTGGGAGAAGAGAGTCCGAGAATGATGTGGCTTTTATGGTTCGAAGATTATGGTTATACGGATTATTAGGGAAAAAAAATTAACTGGGATACATATCACGTTTTCTGTCTCTGATTTTCAGAAAAATTCATGTTACTTTTTGTCAAAAATAAAGATCGTTCTGAAAGATTGCAAATCTTGTCGTATAATTTTATTATTTCTATACAATATATTTTATAACAGAATAATCACCGGTACGTAAACTCGCTCAATCAAGCCCAGTCAAAACGCTTTATCGAGAACACAAAAGCACACACGCAAGCGTGAATCGATTATATCCCAGGCCCAACAACAGTTCATTAACTCGGGAGCAAGCGTCGCCGACGAAAGAGTCAAAAAGGCCCTATAATAACTCGGCTCTCACCGCCCCGCTGCGCGACGAAATTGGCTTAATTGACTCGAAGTACCAGCCGCCACATTTGACTCTCTCTCTTTCTCTCTTATACATGCATGTACATATATACACATAGATGAGAGAGCGACGCACTTGACCCAGGACTATAACGTCCGAGTAGTACAGTCTCGCTTTTTGGACAAGGTCTCTCGGTATATTTACGATCGCCGGCGCGCAAGATGCGACCGCAGTCGCTGGCCGATGCCGATTTATGGAGGTCGCTCAGTGACGTTTATGGAAGAATATATTCGCGTCGTGCTTTTCTGCGAGCTTCAGAGAGAAAGAGAGGGGAAGAGGTAAGGGAGGAGATAGACAGAGACGGAGAGATGAATTATTTATACTCGGCGGGAGGATGTAAAAGTCAATTTTCATAGGTCGGACGATATTTCGCGAAGAATTCACGTTTATATTTCGGCGTGCTCATGAATGTTGTATTGAGTGTGGGTAGGGGACACAAATTTCATTTTCTCATGCAGATAGGGATTCATATATGCGTTTTAATTTGATTGTATTGTAAGTCACTTGTTGTATAGTGAAGGCTTGATTATATAAGAAAAGAAATTGTATTCCTAATGAAGATGTTCATTATATTATTGATATGATTATGATATGGTACGTTATGTTCATTTCTAACGAACATTTCATTTTTGTTTTAGGTGAGTTGAAATCACTTTCATTACCTCGAGGTTTTCTACCAGAGCTAACGGAGCATGTTGAACAAGGTAAAGAAGATAATTTGCTTTAATTTTACTTTTAGTAACCTTTTCTTATAGATTACATGCTATATGGTAAAATAAACGTTTGAAATAATTATATGGTATGGTAACTTTACGGTTAATATTGTCCTTACAATTTATAGGCCGAGTTCACAATAAAATCCATTAATGATTCCAGTTATTTTTATAGATTTATTGATAATATTTTGAGCTAACGTCTCTATAAGATAGTTTATTTCACAATTTTTGTATTTATACAAAATATAGAAAATTTACACAAACAAACTTTTAATAATAAAATCATAGCTTTATATTTAGTGCATTAAAATCATGATGGATATATTGTAAAACTGCTTGAAAAGTGACAGAGCATACATTCGTAATGAAGCTTCGATGAAAAGAAGTAACTGTGCATGATTCACTCGAACGTGACAAACTGTGAGTCATTGTGCGACACATAAGTATACTTAAAAACATTATGTTGTAACAAGTCCATCCTTGATCATGAATTTCAAAAGTAATATGAAAAAAAGAATTGCTTATGCGCTTGGCACGATTGCATTTATTTTTAAATGTGTAAATTGGGCGAATGTTCATAATTTAGTTAAATAAGTAAACGATAGGTATAGTCAAGAAATAATTACTGCAAAAACGCTTTTCATATTCTAAAAAGTTATAAATGACAATTTTATCGAAACGATTAGTTCCTTTTTAACATTCAGTGAGCGCGCCTCAAGGAATTTCTTATCGCCTATGTGCAAAACAGCCCATTATACAAGTCATTTTCCTTCTGCGGACAGAAACCTACGGCTTACGAGGAAACAGTCAAATTACGTGAAAAAATTCGTCGATTACGTAACCCGGCACTTTTCCTCGCCACCCCCTTTTTCCCATACCCTTTATCTCCGAACAAAAACACTGCAATAATTCGCGGCAGCAGCGTCGCTTCTTCTTCTTTTTTTCTACTATAGTCGCGTTCGCGGAACAGAACTAATTACGAATAATGTTTAGCCTCGAAGGTTTTTACGAGCGATCCTATATATCTAAACCATCGCCTGGAATTGCGACCCGATAGAGGTCAGCTCCCGACGCGAAACTCGCGAAAACTACTATACGTGTTCCCGATACTTTTCGCGCGAAGCGTCGAGCTTTCGGTGGCTATCCTGAATTTTTAAAATTTGCCGGCAACTGTTTTACGCGCCAAGTTGGGGTAATGCCGCGCTCAAATTGCGCCTCGCGATTTAAGTGGAAAGTGTCGTGCGAAATTTGTTTTAGTTGGGTCGGAGGGTCGGGCTTGTATTTTGCTGGCAAATGAATATAGTTTCGTGCTTTTTCGGGTAAAATGTTTTACTTCTTGTGGTAGACGGAAGTTATCCAATTTATATTCCTTGTGTTATTTTGCTATTGTAAACATACTTTTTCAAATAATTGTAGGCTATTTAAATTTATTCGTTTTTTTTTATTTTTTATTTTATTCTGAAATAAAAGTCATACTAATTAATGATTGAAAAATAAAACTAATTCATAATAAATAAAAATTACCATACAAGTCATTCAGATCCACAAAAAATCTTGAAAAGTTGAAACGAAAACTAATATAATAATTTCGTCGACAAATTATTACACACACTTTGTTATTTCTATCAGCGCTGTAGTTTTATTTAAATTTTTAGTCCAATTAAGTGCGCTCATTTATTGACCGTACCACTCAGTCATACATTAACAGTGCACACTACATCAAGCAAGTAATGACTCAAATACATCACCCAACACCGCACATACGTACCGCCTTTGCAACCTCTCCGAAACTCAACCTCATTACCCAACGCATACAACCACCATTTGTTTACAAATAACCCGATTATTACAACATTCCTCCTCCCCCTCTGTTCTCCTCTTTTTCACGGATTTTCGTTCGTTTCTCCGCGTCGATCCGCCTCGGAGCGTGCACATGCACCGCACGAAACTGTTAATTATTCAAATTGCGCGCGAGTGCGCAGTCGCATGCCGCCACTGCTGCTGCCCCGGACAGCTGCGGCATGTGTGCGGCACCGGCGGTCTTTGTCCGTTCTCTCTCTCTCTCTGCGTTGGTTCTTCCGGCCGTATGTCCTGGTACGATTGTCACCCTCTCTCGTTCGCCTTTTTTCACTCTCCCTCTTTCGCCTCCTCAAGAGGTTTGCCGTTCGTTTTCGGGGATATAAATATAAGCGGTGGGCTGGTTGGGTGCGCGTGTACATATAACGCGTTTCGCGTGTGTTTTGATGATTTTTCAGAGCGCGTGTGCGCTTTTGTTCGACGAGGCATGAGGGAATTTATATATACGGTGGGAGGAGTTTTCGCAGTCTGATGGTTCGGCGAATCGCTGAGCTGGCTTGATTTTATTCGCGATTTTTATTTTGGGAAAATTAAAGCGCGCGAGCGCATGCCTGGCCGTTGTTGATGGTATTTTCGCAGAGTGCGTTTTATGGGAGTGGTTTTAGTGTTGTGTGTATAAAATTAAATGCGTTTTTGGATAGGAGGTTAAATAATTAAATTCAAAGTAGCGGAAAATGTTTTTTTGAAAAATTGGGGATTTATAAGCGATCGGTTTTTTAATAAAAATAATTTTTTATGGTACAATGAAGAACACCTGAGTTTATACATTTTGGTGAAAGTGATAATGCTAGTAAATTGAAATGTTTACCTCACGTTGTTCAACAATAGCTTATGGTTAGATAATATCTATATTTTTTTCGTTAAAGGTGTCGCTATTTCCTTTAAATTATTTCGCATTTAAATCTTTTATAGACATCAGAATAGAGAAAGAATGTGTGTGAGACTCATTGTTGTATTCATAAGCACGATGCGATTATTTTCCTTCCTATACAAGAAAAATACGTTCATAAATTTTCCGTTCTCATTATATTGTTTCCTTATTGCTGGGAAAATTTCCAATCTATTACGCCTTTCAATGTTATAGTAATAATAATAATAACAAAAATATTATGCTTAGATAAATTTGTTTCAAATAAAATAAACAATTTCCCCCAGAAAAAAATGTATAATCATCAATTTTACGCCTTCATAGTTTAAAAATACTTTCATCTCTCTAAACTTCACTTCCCACCCAATATAAAAAATCCACATTTATTCTATACTACATCAAACCCGATCCCCAACCTGCAAATACCATAAACAAATCCACTTCTCACCTATTTCCGCAAATCTCCGCGAAGTCATAACGGATTTCCAGCGGGATTTCCGGAGATTTTGTAAACTGTATATATACACACCCGCTGCCTTACAGTAGGTCGCACGCGCGCTCGCGCAAACAAACAAAGTGCACGCCGGAAAAAAGAGCGAGACACTCTCTGGGAAATGTGCCGCGAAGGCTCCAGAGGATTATCTCTCTTCCTCGCGCCTTCGTTAGCTGCTGCTAGAGCTCCTCTCACCTCTCGGCCCCGGGAAGTCACGTCGATTTCGCGCAGGAGTTGCTGCTCGCCGAGAGAGCGCAGTGGCGGCAGCGTTTAAGTGCCTTGGCTCTTCACGCCAAATAATTCCTCCACTCGTGATGCTCTCTCCCTCCGCTCTTGCGCTGGATCTGGAGTCTGTATAGGTAAAGGGCAGCGTATAGCATTGGCGGGGAAGTCGAGTGTACGGATAAGGAGATTTGAATGTCGAATATTGGTCGAGGTTTTATTGTTGTTTTTGTACATTTTAATAGAAATGTTGTACCATCGATTGATTTCATTAGTAATTTATGTCTTATTGTACCATTGTACAAAAGAAATTCAATAAAATTGAAGTTTAGTATATATTTTTGGTTAGTCGCTGATTCTAAGGTATATTTTACCGAATAAATTTAATGGAAACTTAAGAATTAAAAAAATTTTAATAATTACTCATAAAACGATACTTAAAAAATTACTTTAGTTAACTTTCACATCAAGGATTTTCGTTGTGAGCCTGTAAATCATTGACATTTC
Organism: Torymus auratus; assembly: GCA_900474315.1. Taxonomy (NCBI): domain Eukaryota; kingdom Metazoa; phylum Arthropoda; class Insecta; order Hymenoptera; family Torymidae; genus Torymus; species Torymus auratus. The sequence continues at coordinate 10,716 of UXGD01000060.1, forward strand.
CTTAAAACTTATCGAACGGAATTAAACATAGCAAGGAGATTCGCTGATATATTTTGGTTGAAAAAATTGTCACTTTCACGCGCGACTTTCTCCTCTCTGAAAGTAAAATTAGGGTAAACTTTATATCCACATCAATTTTATGAAAACGCCAGCGGTGAAAATCTGCACCGATCGTAACGAGATTCGAAATGCAGTGGAGACGTGACTCGGCACTTTAAACACTATGAATCACCCCTAAAAACTATCAGATGAAAAAAGTATAGAAGGAAGAAGAACTTAAGGACTAGGGAGGGGGCGACCTTTCCCGTCCCAGATTCCTCATTTCTGGTCGCAGCCAAGAGAGAGAGAGAGAGAGAGAGAAGTCGGCTCGCCAGGACTAAGTGCGACCTTTCCGGGCGTAATATACCTGCGGGAACTGCTCCTTTCTTCCTCCCGTCTCTGTCTTTCTCCTGTGTTCGTTTGCGAAAGTTCACGCCTACTACTCTTTTTGAGAGAGAGAACCCATGAAAATTCAGCCTTTTAACGGATCTCCTTGACTTTTTCCGCCGGCTCGTCCAAGTTGCTGTAATTATCGTTCCAGCCGAAAGATAGATCGATATCATTGTCTCTTAAAAATTTTCAAGAACTTTTCCTCTTCGGTCGAAGGTAGTAATTTTTAAGGATTTCTCAAAGTTTTTTAAAGCCTTTAATCATGGTTTTTACAAGGGTAGAATGATTATTAAAATTTTCTATCGCGTTGGAAATCAGAAATAACTTGAATATAATATACTGTTTGATAAAGTTGTACGACAATAAATTACTATTGATAATATTATACCGTCACTCTATTAAAATATAATTTTTTATATTTTATTATACCATCACATATTCATGTATCAAACATCTTATTCATATTCAATTATTCAGTAGTTTTTAACACCCAACGTGACAAAGGTGCAATTTACACCTACTTGACAAAATATTTTATATTTTATGGATAAAGAACTGGTCAATGCATATTGATTTGTACATTTATTATCATGGTTCATATGATACATAAAAACGATGGATTACGTAATAAATTCCAATGTGCTATTTAAATACTCGTTAAATTGAATTAAAACATATACATTCTGTCGTTATATTATGAATAACTTTATATGAAATATCATTATTCAAAAGTAACGACCAACATTGATACGCAACCTGTCGCTAAAATTGTCACAACCTTGTTTACAGGTTTATTTTCAATTTCACTTCCATATCATTAGTATACAACCATACAATATGACAATGTCTCTTTAGAAATAACGTCAATGGCGGTACCAAATATACGACCGCTCTAAAATGCTGCCACGACGTTTCCTTAAACCAGAGAACGTATACTTATTCAAACGAAAGAACCAATCCAATAAAGCCACGCAATATACATTCTCATAACGCGGCATCACTAGCGCACTGCAATCTTATCTCCCTATTCATACATCTACTCTCCAAAGATTTCAATAAAGCCCCTTATACATTATACTCCCGAACCTTTATCACAAACCTCCCACCCGTTCTCAAAGACTATACTCATACGCCAAGCCGAAGAATCGAATCTATCCTAGCCTCCGCACGTACGTTCGCGATTTCGCACTCGCGCTGCATATACCCACACACACGAATGTTATACGTATACGTACGCGGGTACTCGCTGCGCATGGAAATTAGCCGTTTGGCAACGATCCTCGACGCGCGCTTCCGCTCGCAGGCGCGGCTCTTCGAGCTCGCGAGAAAAAAGGCGTAGCCGCGCGCGCACACATAGGTATAGGGGACAGACACAACGCGAGCATTGTTACACACGCCTTATTTATGACGCGCCGGTGGCCGTAAGCCAGGTTAATGCGCCAAAGTATTAGCGCCGCGCGACCGAGAGGCAGTTCTATATAGCGCAGCGATGTGCAAAGTGCAGCCGCTGCACTGTATGTATATAGATAGGGGACTCGCGGAATTCAATTCCAAATCGAGGTTACGGCTGTAGAAGTTCGTTCGCGCGGGCGTGTTTACCGCGGTTTTGTCGACGGCCGTCCGGAAATGTGTCGCGCGGGGGAGAGAAATCGAGGGAGATAGTTGCACGAAGTGCGCTGCAGGGAGTTTTTTTCGGGGTATAGTTAATGGGTCGATTGGCGGTCGCTGTTTTCGTGTTTATCTTTTACGAGTTTGCAGGGAGTTGCGCTCTAAATGCTGATCGGTATTAATGATTTGTCCGAAATTGACATCGTTTCTTTTATTTGAAAAGTATTAAGTTGAATGTCAGAAATGTTAATGTTTATGAAACAGCAATAAATATAAATATTGATTCTACATGTACGATAAAATCTCTGGATCTTGAATATATAGAAATAAACCGGTACCACGTACCGCCTCACCCTCTTTACAGTTATCGGTTTTGTCACATTCTCCAATTACTTATATAATTTACAATCTAGTTCTCCGCCGTCAGCTTGTAAACCAGCGTAAACCTCAATACAAGTGTCACACATAACTCCGCATTGCTTTATTTCTCATCCCAATTATAAATTGAACACATTTCAACCCAAATAGCATCGTCATGTACCGATATACCGAACTGTATTCTCCGTGAAATCGCTTTCCAAGCCACGCATATATACATTCGTTCATATACGATCGGCATCCGTGTATATATAGAGAACCCCGACAAAATCCGATCGTCCGCGACGTTATCACCGCAGCGCGCGAGTTTTATGTAGGTCGGCGTTCCCCCCGATCGCCTCGGAATTTCGGAAAGCCACGCGCACGTACGTGGGTGGTGGTGGAAAGACGAACTTTTGGAATGGCAATTGCGCTGAAGGTCGTATAGCAAAAATGCGGAGAGAGAAGGACGTCGACGTCTCGCGGAAGCTGCCGCTGCAGCGCGTATAGTGCATGTATGTATGTAACGATTTTTCCTTTCGAGTGAGAGAGCGGGGGAGGCAAGTCCATAAAAGTTGCGAGTATATTTACGATCGCGAATGGAGAGAGAGGAGCGCTCGCGGAGAGTGACTTTGTTGTCGGTCTGGTCCTTTTGATACGAGAGCGGTATGGGTTGGGGCGACCGGAGAGTAGAGCGAGCCGCAGTTTTGCTATAGGGAATGGTTTTGTAAGAGAGAATGGGTACATGTGGAGGGATATAGAGAGGGTTGAGCTTATCGACGGTATCTATGTTAATGGTGAGGGCGGAGAAGTCTCTCTCGTTATACTAATGAGGGGTAAAGGGAAGTGTATGGAGATGTTACAATGGTTCTTTTTTTGGAAGGGCAGTCAGGTGAAATAAAAACTGCATATTGAATTTTTCAACTTGTAATCTTATATGTCTCATATGAAATGTATAATGATTAAGAATATTTTAACCTTATATTATAATACATATTTTTGATTAAATACGCAGAAGTAAATGATAATTTTTTGACATATATCTTTTTATTTTTGTTTCAGGTGAGTTTAAATCTTTCTCGTTACCTCGAGGTTTACTATACCAATCAGAGGATTATTACCAGCAAGGTAAAGTATACAATACAAATAACTTCCGTTCTGAGAACCCACGCAATACCGTCAACTTTGTATCATTTTTATATACGCGACATAAAAATCGCAATATTTTCATAGCAATCCGACCATTAACCTACTTCTTTTACAGTAAAATCTGCAATATACCAACGTTTACTTCCTCGCCCAAGATTACTTAATCAATCATAAAATATTACAAGCGCACCCTGAATCACGTATACCTAGCGACACGCATATTTAACTACGAACTACGAAGAGAGGCGAGAATTCCGGAGTTATGAAAATGCCATGCGACGTCGCGCGCGTGCATTTGCGAAATGCAAAGGCGCGGGCGGTAGGTTCCCCCGCTGCGCTCTTAAAATGCCGAAGATCAAAGAGTCGCGAAGAGTAAAGACGGTAGGCATACGTATATATACATGAAAGCTCGTACGCGGGACTTCGTTGGGGAGAAGCGCGCGCACGTATGTCGCAAAAAGTTTGCGGAGGTTGGGTTTTTGTATTTATAGAGCGGGGTTGGAGGGGTTCCGGATGGCTACATGGTGTCTGTCTATCGAAAGTTTCAAGATTTGAGTTGAGATTTGGTTTTGTAAATGGTTATGGTAGTAATCGAGGAGATTACATCGAGATCAGTGAATATTCGAAGGAATATTTATAATGTTACTTAAATAGAATATACTATAATATTGATATAAAGAAAGCTAATAGAGTGGTGGAAATCACTGATTGTAAAATGATTTTTTTACACTTTTTCCTTAATTTCTTCCTTAATCAACAGAAATAGTTAAGAAAGAAGAAAAAAGAAAAAATCAGCACGGAAATTATTTCATAATTGGAAGGAAAATGAGCAACTTCCACTAACCTCTATTAGTTTTCCAATAATAAACCGTTATACCAGAACTCAAACAGTTCCGAATAACGTTATCAGTTTTCAATAGAATGTTTATAAATCACGCGTTCAAGCGTGCATAATTAAACCACATATCGACAAAAGTCAAACCAACCCCCAAAGAAAAAAAAAGCCGCGCGACACACTGGCACACATCGACCTCTGACATCAATTTTCCCTCCTATACGCCAAAGTATTTTTTAATTAATTTCACGCCTCATACGCTACCAGCTACCCTACGCGCGCTTTGACCCAGATTTCCCAATATCGGATTACATATACGATCCCTCGCAAAAAGGCCAACGCGTATACACACACACGCGCAAAAATCCCCAACTTTTCATTCTCGCGTCGCATCATCGTCGCCGCAGCTCTAAAGAAAGGACAAGGCGAGGCGCGCGACGAGGGAAATAAATAGAGCCGTTTTCCGCGGGCCGGGTAAATACGTTTCCATTTGCGCGATTGCATTAAGCGGGAGGTATATAGGAGCGCAGCTCTCGTTCATCCGTCAACATTTGCAGGCACTCGGCCGCGATGACTCGATTTTCCGTCGGAGCGGTAAAGGTTCGTCTGTTTTTTTTTTGCTTCGGTTGTATATTGCGGAGCGATCCGATAAGCTGTTCTCGGCAACGTAGGCGAAGCTTTTGCGGAATAATTGCGGTTTTCCGAATGCGCGCGGCGTGTTTACGAGGTAAGGAGATAAAATGGTCGTGATGATATATATATAGGGTGAAAGAGAGACGAAATGGATTTTTTAAGTAAATTTCGAAGGAAATTACGAGGGAGTGAAGGGTGATGACCTGGTTTTTTTAATGCACGTTTTTATGGCGTACCTTCGTACCTTCTTTACAACTAGATAAAATAAACGCAGCTTTTATATACTTTAAATTTGTTATAGACTGCTCCCTTTAACCATCGTCTTCCATTGCCTTATTTTCTCAAACTATCGCTCTACATACTAGACTAAACCTACATCGTGTTATACAAAACACACTCGACAGAGCAGCCTCTATATATCCCCTTTCAACCCGTCGTATCAACACACCATCACACCCAAATATAGGTATTATACACACATAGAGACGAATCAACGCGCTGACCGAATTTCCTCCCGGGAAGTTCGTTGACTCCGTATATAAAACTCTCATTCCGCGCCGATAACCACTCGTGTGTCCCTCCCGTTCGACCTAAATCTTCCTCCTTTGTCCTCTGACGTATATACATACACAAAAATTGCTCCCTCCACTTGCCGTGCCGGTTGCCTCACTCTATAACCAAACCGTCTTAATATAAAAACACGGCCCCCGTGTACGAAAGCGCATCATGAGAGAGAGCCGTAAAACCCCTCGTAAACGTCGCGCACTGCAGGCTTGTTTAAACATTATCGATCAAAAGAGCGCGCGCGGCTGCTGCTGTTGGTTGGACCAGCACGCGCCGCTGCGCTTTTATTGCCGGCGCCGAAAGAAGCTTTACGGATTCTTATATATATATATACGAGTGTCTTTTTACGGAAGTCGGATGGATTGATTAAGTTGCAGGTGGAATGGTTTCGTGTAGGTGATAGTTTTTTGTGGTTTTCCGATATTCCCTCAGGGGATGAAGAATATTTGTCGAGGAAGATATGATAGAGGGGTGGTTACGTGTGATGTGCTTTACGACCAATAAAAGGTGTAGTGAATATTGAGTTACAAGTGTACTTGAAATTCTGTTTTCATCGTTTATAACGTTCACCTATATATAATCTTTCAATCTAAGTTGCATGAATATAATTACTTTTTAATAACGTTATACCCCTGTGAAATGGAAAGCTGTTTTACTTAAAACTTCATCAAAATGCAAAATTCCCTTTGCATCATTAACTACGTAATTTAATATAAAAATTGTTACGCTAATAGGCCACTTCAAAACCGTAATATTCCCCGCTCAATTTTAAACCACTCCCCCCCTAATTTTTACAGACGGGCCACTCCGAAAATTACTTTTTGTTTGCGTAACCCTTGTCTCCATATCCCTAAACACAACTGCACGTTTTTATCCCTATCAAAAGAAACGACACACCACATGCACCACACACACACCCACGCTCCTATAACCCTCAACTCTTTCTCCTCCTCCTCACTCTCTCCAACAACAAAAAGCTTCGGGCGGGCTCGGCAAGTAAGTATCGACCTCACGCGAGGCGAGTGTGTGTAGTCTAATTCCGCCCCGCGCAAGATGATCCAGCGGCGCGGCCTAAAAATAGTGCGCGCACTGCCATAAGTGCGCGCACACGCGCCGTTATGATGCTGCGGGAGTTATAACCCGAGCGCGCAGAAGAGCGAGCGATCGTGATAGAAAAATGATTGAGATTTATATACAAGCGTTGCTACTGGCCCAGTTACGCTTCGCGGAGTTTTTTTATTTACTCTTGGGGATGTAAATCAGTTCGAGAATGATGCGCGCATTGTTCAATCTGCGGTGCTCCGCTGGTGTATTTAATATTAAAAATTTCATTTCGAGGGAGAGGGTGTTGGAGATTGCGGGCTCGAGGCGAGTGGATGAGATGAAATTTTGCCGCTAAGTAAACGAGGTTCTTTTGTAACGTAGGTTCCTGGATGGTGTTATGACAAAGACAATGATGATGGCTCTTGTTTATTTAAGCGGCGACGGGTATGTCTTCACTGGGGAAACGTAAAGATTGAAACTAAATTTATTCTAGCACAAAAATAGTTTATTATAGCGAGATTTCATATTTTCATCAGAAATTTTATAAAAATAACAATGTACATTATGATGAAATATGTTTTTTCATTCATTTTAATTATTTAGTTATATTATACATAGATTGAGTAGAGAGCACTATAATTTCGAGTGTCTGTATATTCAAACAAAAGGTTGTAATAAGGTTTACTCAAGGGATAACTCCGAAAGTGATTTCTGCTAGCAACGGAGATGGACATGCGGCAAATCCAATTAAACCTGTTAAATATAACACGTACCTATTGGGTAATCTCACGAGTAAACAGTGACAATTCGTGCGTCAACGGCCTTGATTGTAACTCGGGCACAAAATATTCCATATTGTTGCAGTAAAATAGATCAGTCGTGTTATATTATTATTTTATCATTATATAACAATTTTCTTAATTGGAGATGGTTAACAAAACGTCTATTATGAATGATACTTTCTTATAAAAAATATTTATACGTCCAAACAATCTTGCGACTAAATAAAAGTGAAGGTTGCCATGAACTATGTATAAAATTACATTGTAAGTATAATAAAACCGAAAGCAAATTTTATTAATACTCTCCTATTTATAATGCAAGCGATCTTATAAAAGAAACGCCATCCGAGACATAATTATTTTATAGAAAGAAAAAGGCGCTTGATGGGAGAACAATAAAGAAAGTAAACAAACGCAAAGTTATTTAGCTCGTTAGAGCGCGTAGGCAAATAAAGACTCGCGAAAGCTGAAAGATATTTATCGAACAATATGCGCGGAGCAACTATATACGCAAAAAAAAGAAAAGCTGAAAAAACAAAGCAAAAACGTGTGCACGCGCGCACAGGGGTGAGAGAGAGAGAGATACGGGGAATCGAAAAATTGGTCGAATTAGCGTATATAATCGTAACCGCGCATCAGCCACGCGAGGGAAGAAGAACGCAGCCGTCGAGAGATGATCGCCCCCCGCGCACACCACGAGAAAAATTAGTAATTGCAGCAGCGAGGCAGCAGCGTGGCTTTAATTCCTTCCGGCATATTACTATCTTTGACGGCTCAGCTGGGAGAGAGAGAAAGAGAGAGATTTAGGCTTTCACGGAATGTCGCAATTACGCGGGAATGGGAGTTGAACGCTCGCTTTATTTTCTTTTTAAGACCAGGAGCGCCCGCGTCAATGGGTTCGTGCGTAATGCGTCAATGTTTCTACGGTTGTTAACGTCGATGTGGTCTAAGCGCAATTCACTATCTTCGTGTCATTAAACTCTACAACGTATATGCATTATGATTATAGCGAAGTGCGCGTAATTCTGAGCGTTATAATGTCTCCATTTATCTATTTTCTATTATGCTTGTGGATCACATTTAAATAGTTCCATAAAAACATCCGCATCTATCGTTTCCAACTACCCAGACATTGAAAAAACATACGCTCAATCATTCCAAAACCATATCGTCCCCAAAGACCAATCGAAACCCCATCAACATCGACTACCATATTCCCCGTCAATTAAAACTTTCATTATCCGGCATCGAATCCCACCGAAACCAGGCCATTATTCCTCCGCCTCACACACATAACCTCTATATCCCTGACAAAACTATATACATACGTATGTGCGCGTGCCATTTGTCCCCTGATTTACGCCCCCGCCTAATCGAGTACATCCTACACAGCTCACCCCCGGCGTTTCGCGCTTTCACGCCCGTTCCCACATTATACGCCGAGTGAGTAACGCGCAAACAGCGGGAAACCCCCGTGTGAGCCCTACCCGGGCTTTTCCGAGTTTTCGGGAATAGAGGGCGGCGGTGTATTGCACTCCCACGCGTGATGCGTATGTTGTGCGTTTCATCTTTGTACTTTCGTCGGTTCCCGGTATGATTTCGACGGTATGATGTGTGTATAATATAGTGTTATCGTGCGGGTGAGTTCTGAGAAAATTGCGGCGACGAGGTTGATAATTTTTAGGTTTGCGGTGTATTTTGTCGTCTGGATCTCGATGCTTTGTTAAAAGTAACGATTTATTCTGCGAATAATGAAAAATTACGGCGAATATATTAAAAATTCACTGTTTGAAATAGCTCTATTAAACGAATTAACATCCTGTGCCGAGAGAAGTAATTAATATTGGATTACGATAATAAATAATAATATTTATCGGTATAATTTTATTTGAGCATAAATTTAATGCATCAATCTTGTTTTTCTCTTCATTTCCACATTTATTTGTTTACCTTACGCTTTAATATCCGGACCGATATTCGACGCATTACAGCATTTTAATGAAAAATTTTTAGTGCCGCAATACATCCCATGCAATTTCCGCCGAATAATTACAATTATTCAGGCATAAAAGTATCTCTCCTTCTCTCAAACTACTTCCCCGGAATCTAGTTAGGAATTGCGCAAAAGAAACTGCAAGCACGCGAACAGTGGCTACAGCGAGCGAACGCGCAGACTTTCTCAACGAAAAAAAAACATCTCCGACAGCTCGGCGGGCGTCGTCGCACCTCATAAAAAATCCCGAAACAAAGGCGGTGCGTGCGCACTGGCGAACGTTTCAAAATCGGCGCTCTTTTTTATGGGGCTTCTAAGGATGGGCATTGTCTAGGGCGTTTTTCCTCGTTTTTCTAATGGCTGTCAACTATGTGTAATTGCGAGCGCGTACAGACAATGTATAATGAGCGAGGTGATTGTTTTTAAAAGAAATGTCAATTCTAGAGAACGTTTTGTATTAAGGGGCAGGTATGAGTTTAAATATTTTTAACGACTCGTTATGTCTTAATTTTGACGTATAATTTGTACTTTCTGTCGTTGTTTTAAATAATTTTAATGTCAGTTATTTGATATTACAAATATTGTGTTTGTGATCAAATGAAATGAACGCCTCGTTAAATGTTTCATTACTGTTCATTTATACAAGATAAATTAATTCAAAATGTTGCTATAGAATGTTTGAATACATCGTTCTTTCAACTGCCATTATTTTCATTTAATTAATATAAAATAAACAGATATATAAACCAAGTATATATTAATTATCCAAAGAATTCTTTATTGTAATTAAATCTAAAAATAACATACAACGAAACAAAATACATTTACCTTCCACTCTACAAAATACATGATCCCGAACCCTTCCCCATCACACATATAACATAATATACCTGCGCGCCAAAACCTTTAAAACCCGTCAAAATCCACACTCCGCGCGCACCTCTTCCACTACCTGCTAGCCCCAAAAACACCTCGCAACACAATACCCATACACACACACTTACATTCACGATCCTCCTTCTACTTGTTCCCCCATCATCGCACACCCACGCGTTTGTCGCGGCGGCCCACTGCTCTCCACACACACACCAGCCCTACTACGGCGGCACGCGCGGTTCGCAGCAGCGCCGCGCGGGGGCTCGCGGCTGAAGCTGCAGTGCTCGAGTGCGCGCCCGCGGACAGTACGGCGCCGACGTTCCCGCGCTGCGGCCGCCGATGTTATACACTTCGCGCTCTCGTGCCGGTTAAACCCGTTTTCGTCACACACGTGCTGTGTGTGTAAGCGAAAATTTTGCGAGCCGTGGTTATATAGTTTGTTTATATAGAAGTATCGTTGTTGTTGTAGGTTTTTATTCGAGTGGTGGGTATAGAGTTTTTTTAAGGGGGAGGACGAGGGAGCAGGTGACAGATGCTATATAGCGGGGGGCCGGAAGTGCAGCTCGCCGGTCGGCTGATTATCATCGAGTGTGGATGGTTGTGTGGATAGAGAGAGGTAAAAGTGCGTTGCGGAACAGTGTGTATTGTTGGAGGAATTGTGCCGATTTTTCTGTGCGGGGAGGATTGGTTTTTTTTTTTGTTGTTGGTGACCGCAAACTCGGATGGAGAGATACACAGTGGTGCGAGGATGTACCGTTGATAAGTGCATAGATGATGCCACATAGAGGCGGCGATTGTCGTTCCGACTGGATGGCCCACTGAGTTTCAATGGTAGATAAATTTATGATGGTCTTTTTGTTGTTGTAGCGTGTCTTTCGTGTAATTAATCGCGATTATACTGAGAGACCGAATTGAGAAAATGATTTATATATGCGCACGGTTCAAATCTAAATTAAATATCGCCGTGTTTACTCGAGATAAGATGTGAAAAGAGATAATAAATAAAGCATGTGTGTATATATAAATTGTTTTCGAAAAAGCATTTTACCCGATGATTACATTGAATACTGAAAGTGGCACAGTGCAAATACATATATATATAAATACTGAAAATCCCCAAAAAGCACATAATACGAGTGAAAACTGAAATGTACTTTCATTTTTATCGCCGGACGCAGCAGCAGCAGCAATATAGTCTCATTTTGGTAAAAGCCACTCGACGGAATATTATAAAAAATAACACACACCGGCGCGTGATGCACCTCACTGCGCGACCTGCACTTGTTGTGTATTATTGCAGCCGTCATAAACCAACTGTTTTTCAATATAATCCCCCGACACAATGAAACACCATCCATCATATGCAGCGGCGAATAAAACTTGGCAAATTGTATTATACCAACTCTTCGCCACCGCGTTCCGTCAAAACTTTATAACCACCTTGTATATACACGCGACATATCAATTTAAGGCACCAACTTACCCAAAACTTCTTGAAAAAAACATTCTTGCGCGCGTGCATATATACATCACTGCGGCCCTCGCGTCATCCAATTATGCGACCAAAGTTTTTCCAGCAAGCATAGCCTGAAAATCCGCACCGTTTGAGTTTCCGTGGTACGCGACACGTGCATGCATACATACACGCCGCTAGATTAGCAAGATTAGATTTCGGTCCTACGCGCACACGGAGGTTTACACAGTCGATCGGTGGCTGCGAAGTTTCCGTGCCGGCGTAGAGACAGAGGAAGAAAGTTCGAGCTCTCGCGATTGTCTTTGCCGGCGAGGATGTAGAAAGGGAGGAGTGAAGCTGTGCGTGTGTGTGTGTTTGTGGTTTGGGGCATATATATATATAGAGGTATACGTTATGAGTTCTGGAGGTGGAGCGCCCGCGTTTCGTCCTGGGCTCGTATACGTAGTATTCCAAGAATTTTCTACTTTAATCAGAGAACGTTTAATAAAGTATATATGAAAGTGGGAGGATAGAGTCGGGGAATTAAGGAGGAGTGCGCTGTAGATTATTACTGTTAAAAGTATTTTGTATGAAAAAAAGTTAAATAACATGAAGGATATTTAATAATATTCTTTTATTTTACATATACCTATATTGGAATTCGTATTGCTTTACATTCGCCGAAATGTTTTATTATACGTATATAATAAATATTGTATAGATTTTCATGCGAATTCCATCGCATACGCCGAAACAATCACAATTCGTTATTATCAAATCAACCGTCGTTTGGATATAGATATATACCGCGTAACCGAAAACTCTCGTTTATTATTTTCACAATTAAATATAGCTATCGCGAAATTCGTAACGAGAGAAATACTCTCTCTTGCCTCGTATAATATACACGCAGACAACACGTAACAATATCCGTATCTGTTACTCTGTGCTAGCTGTAGGTATCTATATACTTTATAAAGCGCGAAACATTCTGAATCAGCGCGGCCTCGAGAACATCGACATTTTCGTAACGCTCGCGCGTGCTTTTTACATTTTTTACAAGACGAAAAGAGTTTAAACTTTGTGTAAGAAAGGAACGAGCTTTATAAAATGTGGAGCCGTGGAAAAAGAGAGATCCAGGCGAGTGGAATGACTTTATACTTCCACGTTTTCAATTTCTTATATATATGCGATTGTCCAACTTTCGCGCGGGCTGTTTTAATTTTCGCGCTATATTACAGTCGCTCTTTTATTAAAAATTCCAAACTACCATAATCGAATTAATTTTCGGGAACGAGGGGGTCAACTTTGTCGTCCGGCGAAACAGAGTCACTCTCGTTAAAAATGTCCTCCTCCAGTGTGTACGTATATATAGGTGACAAAAATATCAAGACCGAGGAGAAGAGAAAAGAAAGAAACTTTTCGCTACGTCATAACTTTTCCCGATAACTCTTCTCGGGCACATATATACACACGCGGGGCTGTGAGCAATGGTCAGCGATCATCGCGCGTCCGTTTCTCAGAAGCAAAAAGCAACGTGTCTGTGTGTCGCGCGCGTGCTGCTGTCTTTATCTCTCGAGTATATTTTTTCTCTCTCTCGATTCTCCGCTCTGCTATACGGTTTATCTTACGGTTAACGCACACACAGAGACACACACGTGCGCGCGCGATGCGCCGAACGAATGCGATAAAGTCCGGACTGTACATCCTGAATGTATATATGCGGTTACGTCCGGGCCTCGATTCACCAAGTTTTATTGGACTTTCGAGCGCGTGCCTTAATTTTTCGTGCGTCGATAATTTGTCCAGAGGTTTTATACGAGAAGCAAAACCAGAAATCGAGAAAATTATAATGCGCCGCTTATCGGTGAATCTATACGCCTTATCATTATCACTATTAACTGCAACTTTGCAAACATTTAATTAGTCACGCATTTTTTTTTTACTTCGGGCGCTTTAACATTCTCGAGAATCAGCACTTCATTACCGTATATATCTCGCGATCTTTTTGCTTGATAATAATAATTAATATTAAAAGAGAAAATCGAATATTCTCAAATGCGATTCTACGCGCTGCATCGTCTCTCGCCGGTTGTAAGGTGAATATCAAAAAAACATAACTTTCTAACGGTGTTCCACATCATCATTAATCCTGCGCGTCTAGAACGAGGCCATATTCGCTGGCAAATGCATCACGCATATATGTTTTCGCCAAAACTCATCGCATTTCAATACCTCCACTAATTAACCGCCGACACGTATTTATCACCTAATTATTCAAAAACTCCCCCTCCTCGCCTATACACACACAAATCACGCACCCGCTGCAGAAAAATCGTCGGCATTGTTCTCTAATTAACCGATAGCCCGGTGCTGGTGAAAGCAAACCTTTCGTCCTTCCAAAAAAGGCCGCTCTATACCTATACACACGCATCTACAATAATCGCGCGTGTGCAGCGATGCTATAAATCGTAAGAGCTATACGAACGATTCTCTCCTCCTCTTCCTCATAATTTACGCACGCGCGTTTGCGTACCACTTTTTGCGCTCGCGTGGCCCTTTCTTTCGCTCTTATTGGCAGAAAACAACGACGACGACCGTGACGTAGAATTTATGCCCCTGAGCGCGGGGAATGCAGTAGCCCGGAGGTGTTTGCACTCTCGGTGCATCGTGCGGCGTGTGTATGCATTTTTCCGGTAGCCGCTGTAAGAAGAACGCGCGCGCGCGAATAAATTGGCTAATTATCAGAGAGAGAGAGCTTTTACGAGCGCAAGAGCGCATGCAGGTGTCTTTATGGGGGGCTCTTGCGTAATGTGTGATGAGAAAAGTGGGGAGAGGGAATGTGTGAATGGGACACGAGCGGTACGCTGGATTGGGAATGGATGTTAGGTTGGGTTTGGAATGGTGGATTAATTCGACGGTAATATTAGCGTATTCTTTGAATTATTAAAACAATTTTAATATTGGTACGAGAGGATTATAACTTTGTGATCTATTTTTCGGGGTTAGCTAACTTAATATAACTTAAAGAAACTGATAAACATGTAGTGATTTTACTTTTATTTCTTATCATGTTCATGCAGTAAATTTTCTAAATTTTTCAACTGCAGCAACAATTTAGTATATAAAACTTCACAGCATGAGGTTCATCGTAAAAATTTTCTAAATACTTTATATAAATTTCATCAAGATTGTCAAGTTAATTAAAAATTTTTTACTTTATTTTAAAATTGTTTCACCGTGGGCGCTACACAATAACCGTTAACTAAAGCATTCCCTGTTTAATTAAAATTTTCAATATAAACCTTCATCTAACGTTACAGCTTTATTCACAATTGTTTACGTTAACTATCCTCCACTGAATTAGCTAATACCTCGAGGCCATAACACACCGGGAGATAAGACAATAATGTCTCTCCAGTGCGTTTGTCATTTGTCCCTAGGAAGAAGCATCTCCTCACCCGCAGCGAGTTTCATTAAAATCCAGGCGGCGAGAAGAACACCCGAGTGACGTATTTGTCTTTTCTCGAGCAAATTTTGCTCGGCTTTAGCGAATTCTTTCGCACGTCGAATGAATCGAGGTGATTTACGGAGCAGACGTATAGTACGTAAGTCGCGCGCGCGTGCTGTAAGTTTATATTGTAAATTTCAATAAACGCGGAACTTTGGAAATGAATTAACTACTGCCGCGCTCACTGAGGAGATAAAGCGCAGCGTAATTGTATGTTATGCTGAGTGAGCCTCTTTAATGCGTGAGACTTTGTTCACTCGACTAATTACCGACTAGACGCGCGTATAGTGTGAAAAGCGCTGTAAAACTTTCTTTGCCGTATTCTTTCTAATTCTCGTTATCTGATGCCGGCGGTGCACGTTAATATTTTTCTCTATATATACGCATTGAAAGTATATGATTGATATCTTATTCGTTTCGCTTTACGACGTTCACACGGCTTGTTTATTCGTTGCGCCTGACATTCGGCTTCCTCTCGTTATGATTAATATGGTGAATCCTTCGAAATTTTCTGTTAATTTTCGGAACACGAGTATACATAATAATTATTATGCAAGCAATTGCTCTATCTTATATTCATCCGCTGATTACGATTCTATATAAAAGTAAAATTCTTCAAGACACTTTCCAGCTCATGTAAATTCATGTGAAAGAAAAAGTCTTGCAGCACTCTACACTCACTAAAAATACCTCTGAACCTTTAAAAAGAAAAATCACAACTCTTACAAAACCCACCATTTCCAACCGAAAAATTTCAAAACTCTCCGCACATCCCTTCGCACCAATAAGGCGCAAACATCTACACCTCTCAAAGAAAAAACCTCGTCTCAGAAACCGCACGTCGAAAGCACGTTCCTCCTTCGCCCTTATACCTACATACGTACACTTCTGCATGCACGCTGCACGCGTTCTCTTTATTGCCCCTCGCCACGTCGACTTATCTGCTATGTGCCCGCACAGCTAGATAAAAAGGGATATCGGCTCGCACCTGTTCGGCGCAGCGGAAGGGGCGTAGTCGTCGTCGTTGTCGACAACGACGAAAAAATAAAAGTAAAATAAACGCGGACACGCGATCCATCACACGATTTTTCTCCTCTTCTCTCGTTCCCTTTCGTCGGGGTGCTATATAGGTATGTGTGTTTGCTCTTGCGTGAGTGCCAGGTGCGAATCGCCGTGAATGAATTCGAATGAGGTATACGGGGCTGAAGTTTTGGTATGCACCGGCGTGTATATACGGTTTCCAGGTGAAGAGTGTGGGGGTTTGTATATTTATATGGTGCAGTTGTTCAAGTGGGGTATAAAAATCCGATGAATATGTAGTTTTTTGAGAGTAGGAATAGTCGTAAATATATATAAGTAGCACGCGTGTATATTGCAACGGATAAGTATTTTTGGATTTTCAGTATATTATGCTGGCTCATTGTATGCATCACTTTTTAAATTAAATAGTGACTCAACGTCATTATCGTTATATTACTAAACGCAGCCTGCGTGTGTTATTGAACTTTTCTATCGCTCCTTATATTCACTGTTTTCGTCATTTTAGAACTGCAATGTTTACTCTCTTTCATGCATGTGTCACGGTTTTTTTTCAATCAACAAAGACGTTTCTCACTCAAAGTCTCTCTTATAAACATTCCACGAACAGCTGACAATAATTACTGAAGAAGCGTTGCATTTTCCCATATTGCGAAGTCAGACACATATTTCCAAATACCTTGAGCGCGAATTCGCCCCAGATTACATTCATCTTCATTCTCTAAAAATTGCAATGCTCATCTTTCGTTGCGACACAGACAGCCCGCGAAAGAAGATGCGTATTCGAAATTTAGGAATCGACCCAGTTTCTAACGGCTACTCTCGCACGCATACATATATATATTTACGCTCGGAGGGCGATTAGGAAAGCGCGAGCAGGCAGGCGCTCTTCTTACGAAAGAAAAAGAAACATAAGCGGGAAGTAAGTCGGCGAGAGAAAACGCGGCTGCGCGAGAGAAAGAGAGAGAGAATCAATTGCGGGCATGGGAATGTTTTTTAACAATAAATGCAGCCGAGGGAAATCAACAGCGGGAGCGTATAATGAACTCCACATGCTGGAATAATAAAGGAGTGAAGGTGTGCGACGAGTATATGTATACGAGCTCGCTCGGGAATGTTTTGAAATATATGTTGGTTTATGGTTCGCGTGATGTAAATATTTTTAATCTTTATTCTTGTTATTTTTTTATCTGAGTTTGTGTACACGTTGATGGAAGTTGGGATGATTTCGAGCGTCTAGTTGTCATCAGTATATTTATTTATGAATATTTTGAAAAGTCGTTGGTTATTTGTTTATTTGAATAGATTTAAATAAATATTATATTACAGTAAGTGGCGCGTGTTTATCGAAGCTATATCACAACGATATGTTATGTATCAGCATTATATTAGAAAACATAGAAATAATTGCAAAAGAAATACACGAAAAGAAATATGTCTGTGTATTACTTTATAAAATGATATATATATGATCATATTAGGTAACACTACCAATGAAAACTTATTACGTAAACAGCCAAGATCCACATCAGTATTCAATGTAATCATTGCGTAAACCGCTACAACTCCCCTAAAAATGAGTGTAAAAAAAACAACCAACCCTTTTTCACCCCAGGTCAACTACCACATCACGAGATCAAACCTCTAAGCCTCTTCTAGCCCCGCGAAGAGAAGAAAGAGAAGAAGATATACTCTAGAGAGGCACGCGGAGCCGCATCGAACTCTCGGCTCACTCGGTGCACTAAAATTAAACGCGCCGGCGACGCGCTTCATTCACTATCGTGTATGAGAGTGAGTGAGAGAGACGTCGGCCACGTGCATCTCTCGTGCGTCAGCTTTTCGGGTGGCCGTCGACGTCGCGCTGCACGCGCCAGAAGTGCTAGCGGCTTCAAGGGGCAGCAGGAGAGCTCGAGAATACGCGAAAGAGTCTCGAGACGGCGTCGCCGTCGTCTTGCTGAGCAGAGGTACATAAGTATTCTAGTTTGTTGCGGGCTTCGTTTAATTGCGAGGGGACGGTAAGTCTGTCTGTATGTATGTGTCTCTGTGTTTCTCTGTCTCTTGGACTGCGGTCGACGAACGATGGGCTCGTGGGGTGAGGTTTAGTTCTTTTCAAGTTTCGAGAGGGTGGTTGCGGAGGATGAAGCGAGACTCGTAGATTTTATTTTTATAACTGTGCATTTTATCGGCGTTGGGGTTGTTTGGGGCGTATAAACGATTCATTGTTTGTTATCTGGATCAAGTATTTCTGTGTTGTAAACAATTTGGCATATATTTTTATTCAATAAAAATATGTATACAATTCAAAAGGAATTTCAACGTTCCATTGTACTTCAATAACGCGAATCGGAATCCATTCTTTAAAGTTTAAATTCATCGCTGATCTATATCATTCTTTAGACCTATATAATAACCCGCGAACGTAAAAAAGGGAACAAAAATAATCGCTCCATCCTTCACCACCACCGTAACAAGAGAAAGAAAAAAAAACAACAAAGCCCCTCAAGAGTCTCAGCTGATCGTTCGCACGCTTATATATACTTAAATATACTTGACAAAAGCGAGAGCTGTGCTGTCCCGTAAAGAGAAAAAGAGATACACACGCACACACGCACACTTACATCTATACAATCCTCTCGTTCTTATTCCAAGCCCAAGCGAGCGCATCTCTAATGCCATTATATATCTACGCGGCAGCGGCGCTATCACAGCGCGTGATCCACTTACCCCGTTGCTAAATTGCAGCTGCACTACTCCCCCCTATATACGTGTATAGCATTAACAGCGCCACTTGCCCGTATAATTATCGGCCGACGAAGCGCAGCAGCCGCGACGAGGCTATTCCGGACGGTTAACTCGTTCGAAAATTCGCGCGCGGTCCCGCTCGATCGGCACTTTTCGGGAAATAATTAAACTCCGGTGGACGATATGTGTATATCTTTGATTTATATACGAGACGCGCGGAGCTCTGAGCTGACGTTGGGCGGTGTATGCAGTTTCATTCCGAATGGCTGTGTGTATCTGTATATACGTGCGATTTTGATTGGTTTGAGGGGGGGACGGGCTTCGGGAAAATCGGTCCAATTAATATTGAGGGGTAATTAAAATAAATGGCAATTAGTATACGTGCAGGCAAGTGGATGTCTGTTTTTTCCCTTTTTTTGTTTTGTTTGGGATGATGTGTATCCGAATGATATATACTTTGAAATTGACTATCAGAGTGCCGGGAAGGTTATTTAATAATTATGATTTCTTTGTAAATGAATAGCGAATTAATGATTCACTAAAAAGGAAACGGTTTTATTATACGACTTTGCTAAATAGAGGTTGTTTGGTTAAAAATAGCTTATACGTTATTGTAAAGTAAGTAGACAGTTTTATTGTTGTGATTTTATTGTATGACATTGAGCATTATATAGTATATACTTTGCGAACACCTGTCATTATTTTTCCACTGTAACGGACATTCAATGTCACTTTTTACATACCGCTTTACACGAAAACAGCTTGATTTTTTAACGATCCTTGATTCTTTATCCCAAAATTAAACAATACCATACGTAACACCAGCTTCATTCAAAACCCACATCATACATTTTCCTACGCGACTCGTTACAAGCCACATTCAGACAAATATCTCGATCGCGACAGACGCGCACAGGCAATTTTTCGCTCCCGACATCGTCATACGTAACCCAACTGTTGGGGCAATCCAAGCGCGACGACGACGACTATGTTCCGCAAATCCCGGCGCGCACTTCCATTGTTATCGCGGCTTATAAAATTCCGTCGTTACAAGCGGCGCGGCGCGTCGAAAACTCATTGTTGCGCGCCTGCGCTCGCGTTATTACCTTAATTACGCGCTGCGAAAACACGGCGATGTAAAAAAACAACGCGAAAACAAAAAAAGAAAAGGTAGGAAAAATAAAAAAACAAACGAACCACGCGCTGTCCTTCCGATATTTCTGCGCGCTCTGAAAATCTCTGCGGAAGTCGCGTCCTCGTCCCTGCCATTGTTACCGACAATATGACTCCCGTTTTACCCCGGATTTACAAAGGAAGAGAGAGAGAGGTACATCCGTGCCCGTGTTCTCTTCTCTCTCGGGCCGTCTGCCGTCGTCCGTTTCCGGAAAGCTCTCGGCGTAAGCCGCTTAGCCGCGCGGTTCCGTATAGGGCGCAGTTACCTGCGCGGTCCTTTTCGAATTTGTAATAACGGCGAGTAATGGCGTGACTCGGCGGTTTTACCAGACGATTCGTTTTTTCTTATCGCTCGAGAGAGTTGGGGGATTTGATAATTGTGCCAGATGCTTTCGATTAGAAATCTATTGATAATGGACTGCCGCACGATAAATTCGTAAAAATGTAGTATTATATGCGGTGTATAAACATATTTGATGTAAGAGTTAGAGAATCGGTATTGTGTGAATTGGTTTTATTAGTTATAGATAACTTCAGGAAGTCTTACGATTTTATCTGCAATTATACAATTGTACGAATACAAATAAAGTTACACGGTTTAAAACGATACGTTGTGTAAGATTTTAATTAATAAAATTCAATTAATCGCAAATAATATTTTTACGTAATTCTTCATAATCAATATTTTAATATGTAACATAGTGTAATGGTTCGCTGTTGAGTGTATAAGAGTACATTTTATAACCAGATAGCTTACGTTATGCATCTGTTTTATTAAATTATTACAAAAACCCATTTTTTTACATTTAAAATAACTGAAAATTCATAATAATTCTAAAATGAAATAGTGTAATGGTATTACATTCGAGTATTTATGTAATGACGTTAGAGCAACCGTCGACAAGACGGAACTTGAAATTTCATTTACACATGTGTCCCGCGACGACAAACTGTATTAAATAAGATCCCATACAAAAATGTATAACGTAGATGCCAGATATGTCACTTGCCGGGATTAAACACATGTGGCTTCTTCTTCAAGACGTTTTTATTCTCACTGTCGAGGGGTGAATGAAAGCATGAAATGAAAAAATGTCAACAAAGAAATGATCTGGTATAATAATGTTGTTTTTTTTTTACAGTCTTGTCTTACTTTAAATGAAGTTCACAAAGTTCTTGTAAACTTGTTAGAGGAAATCTTAGAAGCTAACTCTGCGAAGGAGTGAATAACAATTATGCGAAAAGTATAATAGTAAAATAGTACACCGTGTCATAGTTTAGGAGCTGTGTTCAAGAAGTATAGAATTATGACTCAAACCCTTTAGTCGGAAACTATTAGGGACTTCCAGAGAGCAGCCCGTAGTCATATCCGTAAAATGTGAAGTATCGCAGGTAGCCACAGTCGTGGAACAGTCGTAATATTCGTGCAAAAATTAAATTTTATTTTATTTATTCATGAGTTATTTTATTCAACAGTATAAAATTTAACAGTATACTCTAAGTACAACTACTGTACGAAGAGTCATAGCATCAAGTTAATATTATTAGTATAATAAATAAAACTCTTAAAATTTATCAAAATTAAATTTATAATTTCTATAAGACACAATTATAAACTTTCAAAACAACTATACAAAAATATTTAATATGCACATAATAAAAAATCAAACGGAACCCGGCGACACTTTTAAAATCAATCCTCGTTCTCTCTGATCCATTGCTTTTCGCAAACGGCTCTCCCTCGGTCGCGCGATCGCCTTCTTCTTTCTCTCCTGAGACAGTTACAAACCACTTTAGCGGGGTATATAATCCCACGAGTCACCGCCGCTACGGACGTTCGCAGTTATATACCCGCGTGACAACGTCGATCGCGCGCGGCGACATTCACCGCGCGCGATGCAGGTGTAGGCCGCGAGGATTTTTCTATAGATATATACCGTCGGGTTATGCGTATACGGTTATCCAATGGGATTTACGTGAGACGCAGTGATAAGAAGAGAAATTTTTTTTTCGGATTTTCATATGAGGAGTATGGGAAGTTTTGTGGGTTGCAGTATAGGGTTTACGTAATAAAGAGTGGGTTATTGTCGTGATTGATGATGCCAATTAATTTTCGTGTGGTTTTTAGGTATGCGCGCGGGCATACTTTCTAAGTTGCATTATTGTGTGAAAGTTGCTGAACTTATACGTTTGAAATTAATGTGGGATAGTGTTATGCTACTTTTGGTGTGTTATATATTTATTTTAAAATATATACTTTCAAAATAAACATTTATGGCAAATAATATTTCTACATCAAAATTTATAAAAGATTAATTAAATTTCAAATATACCGTAAGAGTTATTCATTACGATTACGGGAGGACTTTGACCTCGGTATTACACTTCAAAATAGTACAGTACAATGTTACGTGTGTGTATACGCTTCACTAACTGTGCCTAGCGAAAGTGGAACGAAAATATGCATCAGCGTATACGCTATTTCGGGAAAGTATCATCACAATAGCCTCTTCACGGTCAGTATACGTAATCCTCTCCTAAAACCGTATCATCAAATTCCGTAACCTCTTTCCACCGAGCGCAGCGCGCCGCGAACCAATTCCCAAAATAAACAATTCATCACTCCCTAACTATCGTATAAAAGAACGAAAGAAAGAATTCAAAACTCGGCTCTTTAATCTTCGATGCGCTCCGTACGCATAAAAACGTCTGCACCATATACCCCAGCCTCAAATTACCCTTATAAAAAATAGAAAAAAAAGGCGACTACAACCCCTACCTCCTGCAATTTAACTTTTGACACTAAACCGAAAAAAGGCTGCTGCGGTGGCGCAAGTTTTTTTTACGACACATCGTGCGCGCCTTTTATATACGCGCCGGCCGCCTGCATGCGCATTGTTTTACGGGCGCGCGCTCCTTGGATTTCCGCCTCTCTTTATACGGCCGCGCGTGCCTCGAATGATGCAGAAGAGGAAAAAGCGCGCGAGCGAGGTATCCGCGGTCGGTTCCGTTTTCTATGGGAGCGCGGAAAATTGGCGGCGGATGGATGGTGATTACCGGGTGTTGTCGGTAATCGTATTGTCGGTTTTGGTGGGTCAGAGTTGGATTTGGGACGGGAATAGATTCAATTGATGAGGATTTTAGATTTTTTTTGACATGTCAACTTATATATAACAAAAGCAATGTAAGAAATTCGTTTGGATTACTCTATAATACTTATGATAAAATAATGCCTTTGTTGCGAAAGGTATTTTCGCGAAATTAAACTTCGCGTGCCGAAAGCACATAGCACGAAAGTTTAAAACAATTATATTCGCACAATAAAAATCGAGAAAATTTCCTCCTAAGAAATGTTCAAACACGTACTTTTGCCTTAGCACAAAATAGTTTCCAAGACTCCCGGAGAATAAATCAGTTTTCTATGTATACACTGCAAAATACTTTGCAAAGTGTAATTACTGTTCTTTAATTAAAATTTGTTTCGGGTAAATATATCTTATTCAAAGGAGAAACTAAAACATAATATACTTTTAAAAAACTTTCTTCCTCCAATATCGATTATAGTATTTTAAAATTAAAAGGGTTTTCATTCAAGTACATTAATTAATTTTTCTATTACTAAAATAAAGAACACACGTTTCACTACCGTTACACTCAAAAAACCTCATGACTGAATAAATGATCACTTTCCCCGACTAGATCCACCACCTGTACCCATTCCACCCGCACCCTCACCTCCTTCTCAGGGTGTCATTGACAGTCACACGGCGTTTGCGTAACCCGGCCTTTTATTATTAAAAAAACTAGGTCGTATACATACACAGAGAAAACTTGGGCGCTCAGGAGAAAATCCATAAGCGTAGTAGTACACACCGCTAAAACTTTGCTCTCTCACTCTTGCGCTAGCTGACCCACACGCCGGCGCATTGATTGCCCTCACAAGTTCGCGTGTCAAGCTGTATATGTACGCGACGCGGATTTTCTAACGCCGCACGCACGCACGCGCTGCTGTACTGGTGTATAGTACGTATAGGTGTATATACGACCGGCCGTGTGCTGGCTTATCTTCGGCAAAGCTAACCCGATTCCAAGCGCGCGAGAGAGAGAGAGAGAAAACGAGCTAGATTTAGCGTGGCGATAAGGAAGGTCGTTCCTTCGAGAATAATAAAAGGAAGGAAAGGAGAGCACGAGAGAGAGAGAAGGTAGTAAACGTGTCGCTCACCCGATCATGACAAAGGGAGAGAATGTGCGGAACGCGCGCTCGTACTTTAATCGTGCAGGTGTAATAAAACAGCCTTGAATGATTTTTGGTTTTACGGGGTTGCAACGTTCTTTTTTTTCTTCTTTTTTGAAGCTATTTTATCTTTTATTTTATTCGTGAGTGTTTTATTTATTTTACAAGATTATATTGGCGTTGGGAACGTTAAATGTTGGACGGTGTTTTAACTATAGCACATTTGAAATTATGATGTGACTATACTTGTTATCTTTACGTGACTAGGTATACTGCATAATTCTTAGATAGAACCGTTTCATATTTTATCATTTTCCTTTCATTTCTCGACAGCAGATAATAGTAACGAATATATTTTTAGCGCATTTCAAATTTAAATTATTGTATATACATAAATAATGCATGTTTTTCCAGAGAGCGTTTAAAAAAAAAAGACGATAAATAAATATTTGCACACGTGCCCACTTTACAGCCGTATCTCGGGATTAACATTTGAATATTAAAAAAAGTGTAATAAAAGAGAAATGTTCCCATATGGCTATCTCGAAATATTATACACGTTTCCGAAATGATTTGTTATATACTTATCAACATATCCCATACGCAACGTGGGCACGTATACATAATTTGTTTAATGGCTTTAACAAGCGAGTTTCCACGTTAACTTTGTAATGCAGTAAGTAACAAACTTCGCACACGTCTCTACCTTTCTTAATTTTCATTAACAAGAACAGCACGTATATAAAGTAGATAACCGCGCGCTGCACTTGAAATGAATCTCAACAAAGTACATTCAACCTCGGCATCTCGCAAAAAGTGACCAACTATTTCCCAACAAAGTAAACATACACAGACACACCGGAGAGAAACTTTTAGAAAACATTTTCCATATACACCACGCGCTGCTCAAGTATCTTCTTCGTCTTCTTTCGTTACATGCGCACGCTCACTCGTCGCGTGCGGGGTTGCACACACGCCTCTCTCTCTCTCTCTCTCTCGTACAATGCACTTAAGAAAGCGTGCACGCTGCGTACTTACATGCAGCCGAATATATCGTACGCCGCCCGCACGAGTGAAAGGGGGACAGGAAGCGCTGAGCGAGCAGGTATATGCGACTTCCGGTGTGGATAACGCGCGCTCTTCGACAAAAGGGGATATCCTTCCTTCCTCCCGCGCACGAAATAAACACCGCGCGCGTGGATGATGATAATGCGGCGAGAGGACGCACGTTTTTTTTTTTTTCGTTTTACACTAGTGCCGGTGATTGCGTCAGTGTTGCGAGCGTTTGGGAAAAATGTTGGGCGTCGCGTTTTGAAATTAGTGGTTGGAGTGGGTATAGCGTGACAATGGGCATTTTTTTTTGGTTTCGCGTGGATTGAATAGGAAATATCTAGGTCGCCAGGGTTTATTATTATTTTTTTTCGTAAAAAGAGAGAAATAGAGTTGGTTGGAGAGTTACAAGCTCGCGTAACAAAGCTCGTTATATTATAAAATAATACAAATACAATGACCCGGGAAATGATAAAATGAGAGAAGTAAACTTTAATTATACGATCATTGTGGACTTGTGAAACTTTGCTTCCCCATAAATATTAATAACGAGCCGCATCAACTTTTAGTCACTCCGAAGCTCTATTCAAGTTTCGCAACGGTTGAACAATACACTCGCCGCGTGTATAAACACTCGTTGTATATTTCATAATTGACGAAAGAAACAAATTAAAGCACTCTATCTCATTCTCAATGAACCGCATACTTCCTCTATCTCGAATCGCTATTATCGCATGATGCACTCCATGTCCGCCGATGATAAAAACACACAGTTTTATTTGTTTACTTCTTTCTCTTCGACTCCACCGATGATAAAAGACCGCGTCGTTGTCGTCGAATAGCGACGAATGCTTGCGCAGATAAAGATTCCGAAAAATTTATTGGGCTACGCTGACCCATTTTTCGCCCGCTCTTGGTCTCTTTGCCTCTTTATTTTGCTCGTTTGCACTTTTGTGCTTGTTTCTTGGCAACGTGCCGCGGCCGAACACGTTCGACCGTCCGCAATGAGGGATGAAAGCCGCACCGCCGCGTTGCCTCCTGGCAATGTCTCTTCCTCTCGTTCCCGCGAACTTTACGGACACTACTATAGTGTGTCCGGGTGCTCTCTATGCTTCCCGTCGACGTTGAAATGTATGTCGCGCGCGTTGTTCGCCACGTCAAAGGAGCCTAATAAAATATTCAAAAATCCGGTGGGCTTTTATATACACGCCGGAGCTCGGCCGATGAATATTGACTAACGAGCTTCCGAGACTCGTGCTGTCACGTATTATACACATATACTCGTGTGGGGTACAACGAACTTTTAACCAGACGTGTCTACTACTGTACAGAATTTTCCAAAGTATACAATGTGTACAGGATAATCGATCGGGAAGTTATGGAGAAGGTGCGACGTCGTTATGGAACTCGGCGCACGGTGAACCTTCGATTTCGTAATTTCACCGCACATGTAGTCTCTTCGTCCAAATGAGCAAAGTTCGACGGAAGTATATACACTCGCGCTGTTGTTACCGGTATATAACAACCGGCCAAGTAATTTCTCTGTCTCGCTCGAAAACTCTCGCACGTGCGTATGGAGTATATCGACCGGCGATACGATACACGCTCTGTGTATATAGCGGTTTAAAGTGAGTTTCGGTAGTGGCGAGCGATAAATTTATTTTGATTGTAATATACATGCACCGCGCAGTCGTGGATGTGATTAGTGTGTTTGACTCAGTTGATTGTATTGATCTGATATCTTTTGAAAAATTGGTTATATACAGAAAAGCGTTTTTTGGTTATACTGGACTGTATAGAGTATATTATTAAGGTTTCTTTGAATAAATGTTTGCTGGTACTTGATAAGTTACATTGTCGGTCTCGCAGCGATAAGAATTCTGGCTGATATACTTCCCGTATCATAAAATAGAAATAATAATAATACACTTCACGGATAGATATATACTTTTGACCACAAACAATCACCCAAGTTTACTTTCAGTATCGCTTTCTCTACACTAATTCTAGATGAATAATAAATTAATTACACGTCTTAATCGCCTTTGAATTAATCAGTCTATATATCCCGCGCTTATGCTATTATTAGCTCACGGTCTCAATTAGATTCACATTTCAAAATAGCTCGCGCGTCTACATTTATTCTAATCCCGCGCGCAGCGATCTTTTATTTTATTAATAAAGTTTCTATATCACACGACGACCAATTAGCGGAAAAACTTTCTCATTTCCCATTCTAAAAATACACAAAGCAAGCGCTTGCCATCACACACCCACTCACAAAGAAAAAAAATAAAAATCACTCGGCAAATAAGACATCGTTAAAGTGACATCATAAACCCAATAAAGCCTCTCTCTCTCTCTCTCTTCAACTTAATAACGCATTCAGCTCCGTCATAAATACAAATTAACAAACCATCGCCGGCACGCATCACAAAGAGAAAATCGCAACGACGACGACGACGACAGATACTCATCTCTCGTCGCATCGGTGCAGGATACTTCTCGCGTTTCACGAGTGCCATCATCGATCCGTGGAAACGATCGCTCCCGGCGGTGCGGTGTAGCTATCGCGCCATGTGGGTGCGATGATTAAAAGCTCGCTTTACTATATGCACGTATAATACTGCAGGAGCGTACGTATATACGCGTGTAGGCGAGAGTGAGCTCGCCGCGCGACGCGCTGAATAATGGCGTTTCCGCGTCTTTATTCCGACCCTTTTTTTTTCTTTATAACTCTCCTAGCGCGCGGCCTACGCTAAAGCGTTTAATAACCCCTCCGCGGATTTTATGTATGCAGAAGCGTTGGTGTAATATAGTCTGTGCGCGGCACGCGCGTGGAAGAATCGAGCTACGGCAGCGGCGTTGTAATTGACATTGTTATCGCGTATAAAAAGCTGCCTGTATAACGATGGGCTATTTGAGAGGGAATAGTTTATGGCCATATAGGTGGGACGCGCGAAGGTGGAAGAAAGTGCGCGGGAGGTTTATGGATATCTTGCTTATGAGTAACGTCATATACGTGGATTTTTTAACGGCAGGTATTCACTTTCATTGATGGGTTATGAAAAAACTCGAAGTGAAATTGGTTTTCATAAAGTTTGTATTAATTATTGAAAATTGAAGTTTATAGGGATATTTAATATAACTTAAATCATAAGTAGGTGTAGTGTCAAAATAGTCAAACACGCTATATACACTGCATACTTTTTATGAGCCAGCGATGATTACCCACTTAAAACGCCAGAATAAGTCGATTCACGAAAAAAAGACCGAGCGTCATCCCTGCATATACTATACCTACATTGAATGAGCGATGTCGTCGATTCATCGTGGTCGTTATACTGTCAAAGAGAGAGAAGGACTGTCGTTATTGTTACCGTTACAATGTGGCACAAATAAGGTCGCGAACGACGATAAAAAGAAAAACCCGTACGGATATGCTCGTGGAATCTGTTAAGCGAGTTCGTAACATATATCACATACAAGATGTCAAGCAGCAGCTTTCAGAGTAAAAATAAACGCTAATTAGGAGTTTCAAAGAAGCGCGCAGTTTAGGGAAAGATAATAATAATTGTTCGAGTATATGACGAGGACCGCTGCAGTGCTTGTGTTCGTTGTGCTCGTTACAAATTGCGAACATGCGGGTTTTCGAGAAATGAGAAACGCGAGGGGGAGTATGACAATGTAATGTCTAAGAGTACTCTTCTTGGTAGATTGTCGTCTCTGTGGTTTTTCATGGAATTCATCTTGATACGGGAAAAGCTTCAAAAAGATTCTGTATTATACTTTATTTGTGTGATAAATGCATTTCAGATCTTTTTACTATCATCATGATACTGTGTATCATTAGGAAATGTCGCTAATTAGTAATCGTTTGAAAATGCATTTTTTAAACTAATTTTTTTAACATTATTATCGCGAAATAAAATCGTGTTTTTAAATATGTTATCAACGGAGCATTTCAAAAGCGACTTTCGTATAAAAATAAGATGATTAGAGGGAGCGGAGTGATGTCATTTCAGAAACGCATCGTTAGCCTAGATTGCACGTATCTATTTTTAAGCGATACGCGTGAACTTTATGTTTACTTCCATTCAACTGCAAAGCTATTATCTGCATTTATGAAAATAATGTGATTCAACAATTCTCACTCTATTTACATTAACAAAAACCTCAAATCTGTCTACCTCCTTCACTTAGCGATAATTTTTTCGGGTCACTGACCTCTCCGCCCGAATCCTCCATTCCACATACACCCAATTCACTCGGCAACAATTAGCAAAGTTCAACTATAATGCCCTTCCATAATCACACCTATCCAGCCGCCCACTCACTCTGACAAATCTCGTCTCTCTCTCTCACCCGTCCCATTCACAATCGTGAAAGTCCTCTCTCACCCCATAGGTTGAGAACCATACGCGCGCGACACCCACGCGCCGTTGGAACTTCCTGCAGCGGCGATAACGGCGGAAGCCGCACTCGCTCGCACAAATCCGCGTATAATAACACTTTCCTTCCGCGCGCGACGCGCACAATCGCGCAATTAATCAAGTTAATGCATCGTCTACTCGTCCTATACGAGTGGGAGGGAGAGAGATGGCTAATCGGCGCGAGCGAGAGGCTAATCGTGCGCCCAGCTCGCATTCATCATTCAGCGAGCGCGCGTACGCGAGTATAGAGCGATGGCATTCACATATGTATATATATAGGGCTGATCCAATTGTCGGATCCGTCTTGTATGTGAAGCGCGCGCATATTAAGCGAGTGTGCCGGTGTGATATAGACGGGTTTATGCGAGGCTTTAAGCGACCGTCTATTGAGAGAATGGCTTTTGAATGGGTTTCGCGGGAACGATTATTTTTACGGCGACTGTGATGGCGTTGGTTGATTTTTATTCGCGCGCGGTTAATCGTAGGGGAGAATGATTAATGTATATTATAAGACTTCATTGTTACGTGAAAATTTAGTCACGTTGGTGCTTGGGTTCTTCGAGTGTATATATATGCGCGCAGGAAATTCGAAAGATACATAATAATTGTATGATTAGATATAACGTTCTAGTTCGGTTAGGTAAGAATTGTAAAACTTTTTCGCTTTGTTTTTACGAGACCTTGGCCTGCTTGAGAAAAGAAGAAAAAACAACCGCGCGCGCACAGCGAAATTTTGTTTCATTTTCTCGAAGGTCTTGGGAGCAGGACATTTGCGCCATTATATATTTTACGTAACTATGAATTTTACCTCGAATATAACGTATTCTAGTTTCTCTCGTATACACAAAATATTGAAAATCATTCCGCTCGGCTACACTTCTTCTTTTTACCTTCCATGAACCCACGATACGATTCATTATTCTTAGAAAACACCCACCAAAAAAAAGAAAACAATAATTCAACCTCATCAGGATCCCTTCCACCGCGACTCTCAATCACCTACCAACCACCATATAATCACGAATCCGCGTATACCGCTAAACATTTCGCGCGAACCCCACACGCTCCCCCTCGCAGTCCCTTATATACGCGATTCACTTATAACCCGTTTAGTACACAGAGCCGCGCGTATACAGCAGTCGGGAGCATTGCCGTCTCGTAAATTCATCCTAGTCCAGTCAGCGCGCACGCGAACGAACGGCGCTGCAGCGCGGCACCGACGTGCGGTCGTAAATCTAGTTGCTGAATTTTCAGAGTCCGAGCTTTCGATGCCGCTTCGAGGCTATATGTGTGCTTTGTTTGCTTAGCCGGTGAATAGGAGAGAGTTGGGTTCTTAGTTGTAAATGTGATGTTGACGGGCGAATTGTTTCAGGTGTGTAATATAGGAAATTGAGTGTATATGGTATCGACAGGTTTTCAATTTTTCAAATTAAAATTCTACGCGGATTGTATAGTATACACAGGCTATATTGTATTTTGTTCCATGAATTTTAATATCGACTTCAAAATTCGAAATATCCCTTTCATTTCCGTCCACTGTCAGAAACAAGTATTTCGTTTTCAATTCGCAAATATAAATATTACACTCCCACGTTCTGCAACACAAAGCCTCACCTCTCCCGAATAAACTTCGTATCTTTCACTCTCTCTCCATCTCCCTCTAAAAGAAAAAAAACGAAATATCGTTAAATAGCACAGAATTAATGGTTCGCATAAACAAAAGCCGCTGCAGCGCCTCCTCCTCCTTGACTTTTCGCCGAGTTTTACGCGGGGCGTAAATCGCGCCCACCTTTGAAATAGCGCCGCGAAGACACCGCCGAATGAGTTTCCCCCGCTGTGAGTTATACTATATACGCGATACGTGCGCCTGGAAGAAGGAGAAAGATCGCGCGGATTTTTTTTTTCTTATCTCGACAGCGAGCGCCAGTGGTGATACACGTGCGCGAGCGCGCTTTATTTCGCGAGCGTTGTGCGGTTTCGGTGGAGGAAAAAGAAGAGGGTATATAATGTACCGTATGCGGTCGATGCCGGGTACAGCGGAAAAACGTTTGTCGGGATGGTGATTGTGTAAGTGAAGAGAAATGGAGTTGATGATTTTTGCGAGGTGATGTAATCGCGGCTGTGAATTGTTCGTGATGAATAGTTTCGTTTCTGTGGGTGACGGTTTTTGTGAATTTCGAAAGTTTTATTGTTTAGCATGTTACATAAAGTCTTAAAATTGAATTTTATTGTCCATTATACGGTAGTAGTATTCTGCTGTCTATTGCTGTACTATTCTAAAATCTATACAGATATTAAAACCATTCACCAAACAAAACATCGTCCTACTTGTTCCAAAAATACTCTCCTCAACCTCTTAAATCACAAAACAATAATAGCCATATCATCCGCATCAATTTAAACCCTATCTCACAACACACACCCATCAATCCTACACTCCATCCAAAACCACAGTTCGCTCTCCACCCTCCCCTTAATTAAACGCATTAAACAACACACGGTATCTCTCCTCATCTAAACTGTCGCGTCCCGCGCGCGCGCACACATCACGACAATAAACCGTCAACCGCTCGTCTACCATAGTCTACAGACGTTATTATATACACTGCACTCGCGGTGCAACGGCTCTTCTTCGGGCTTTTGGCACGCTCAATCGCTCTCGCGCGCCCTTTCGTTCCTTTTCTCGGAGACAGCGTCGTGTCTAGTGGCTATTTTAAGCCGCGATCTGTCTCTCGCGCCGCCGCGCCTGGCACCGCGAAAATAGTCGCGAGTGCGCGATGTGGTAGTGGTGGTGTGATGCCGCGAGGAGAGATGATGTGTCCACGCGACGATGGAACCTTTCAGCCTGAACCGATGTGCGGCCGTAGTCGTTCGATTTCGCGGTTTGTGGCTATGCACACGCTGCATACGGATAATGGGCTCCATGTGTGCGAAAGCTGGGATTTGGGATTTTCGGAGGGTATTTGGTCGAAGTGGAAAACGATTTATTTTGAGCGTTTCAGAATCGTAGTGTACCTTTGTGATATTATATGGAATCTTGATGGTAAAGATATAGCATATATAGTGGTGTAGAATGTTTTTCAAGTCCAATCAAAATGAAAAGATTAGATAAATATTTATTTGATTTCAAGATTAGTATGCGATTAATCTGCTTCTATCATGATTTAAAGAAATATCTTAGTATATTGTTGGCATGTAAAGAAAGTAATCATGAAAGAATAAGTCAATCGTTCCATAAAAATGAAATACAATTTTTATAATTAAAAAGTATGATTTCATTTTATTCATTCGTTGTAGAACATAGAGCAAACCAACTTTATATTATTATATATATATCTTAGTCATTCGGAATTGATTGCTTATCTATCGATGCGTGTACACCGCAGAGTACAATTCTAGTTTGAACTACCTTCAAATGACTTTTATAACTGCAGAGCCGCGCGCTCTCGCACTAAAAGTAAACAGATCGATTTTCCACTTCGAAACTTTTGCCGAGCGCGCTCGCCGATCATAAAGTATATCCCTTTTAAATCACCCGAATTTGGAAAGAAAAAGCAAAAACTTTACGACACTCGCGCGCAATATAACTCCGGTCAATTAATTTTTACGCGAAATATATCTCGACCACTTGATAATAATCTCATCGAGTGGCCTCTCACAAGTATATCAAACAAAAAGCGCAAAACCTTCCGTATATAATACGACACACAGCGTCACTGCACGCTAACCCGATTTCGTCCATCATAAATCATCGCACCCGCGTTCTCCCGCATATATAACCCGCACGCATTGCCATAAACAACGTATACACATGTATCATAAGCACACATTGGCGAAAGTGTGTATATGTGTACACACGTAGAGTGCATAAATCGCCTCGATTAACACAATTAACCCGACGCGGTCTGCCGGCGCTTACCTCGCCGTTAATTCCGCGTAGAAAGAGAGGAAGGGAGAAACACTCGACGCGAGTAATGCGCCTTTTTTTGCCACCCCGGCTATTACGCTCTCTTTTGCGCGCGAGCTTGCATTCGATTACGCGGTGCGCGCGCGCTCCTAGTAACTGTAAACACTCACACACAAGGCGGGAAATTGGGTCGGTATATACCGAGGAAAGAGCGCGGACATCTGGTATACCTATATATACTCGCGCATAGAAAGACTTTTGAAGGGGCACACATACACACGACAGGGCCACACCGTGCGTTTGATGTTTCTCTGTGAGGTTGCTTTTTTTTTGCTTTGTTTTCACGCGCGCTTGCGCGGGTACAGTGGCCTACTTGCGCGCTCTGCGGTTATCGAAATTTCGCGCCGTTTTATTTGGGACAGAGAGCTGTGTAGTGGATGGTTTGACGCTCAATTTGCCCTGTCGCTCGGGTAAGACGAGTGAGTGATGATAAATTTGTTTTCCACCGAGCTTTAGTGGTTTTCCGTTATAGCCGCCGTCGAGTGACTTGTCGTATACATCTGAATATCGTTTCGCAAGAATGCTACACGGTGATGATGGTTGTGTACAGCTTATCTTTGCTGCGCGGGGATTTCTTTTTTTTTAGATTGAGTAGAACATGTTAGACGGGTGTTTATGAATATATGTACGTGGTGATTAGGACTATTTTTAGAGATTTAATTATAGAGTCGTAATGTGTGGTTTTGTGATTTGTTTGTGAAGATAACGAACTGGTAGAAGGATTTTAATGATAAATAATATAAATAATAATATAGTGTATATAGGTATGAAGAAATATGTGGTTCAAAGTACTGAGTGATGCCGGTGAAACAATGGAGCATTATGAAAAACTTTCAATCTCATATTCCGAACAATTGAAGAGCTTAAAGGCAAAGTAATTTTTCAGTCGACTTGCTCGCCGCAGTTACTTATTCTCTGCCATTAATGGAGGGTAAAACGAAAAAAGTAGCTTATCTAAGTACATCTCTTATCTTTCAGGTTCAGAAATTTTAAATATTTTATGAACAATTTCTCTTTAAAACCACAAAGTTCGTTATTATATTAAAATTCAAAATGTATCTCAACCGTGCGGTAAATTTTTCATAACCTATATAGTCGAACAAAAGAAAAACAATCACTATATAGCAAACTTCCCCAGCACACACCGGTACTTACCAATTATTACTCACTAACGATGATGATCACCGCCGCATCTCGCGCCGGCAAATTAGCACCGCTACGCGTAGCGGCCCGTTCATCGCGCTCCTCGCCCATATATATACAATAAATAATTAATCGCGAAAAATTCAAAGAACCGCATCTTAGACACGCATCTCTACTTCCCGGCGTGCACTCGAGCCCGCAGATATATACACATCCAAATATCGCAGCTAGGCATTACGGTTATCGCACTCGTCACGCGATCCGCTCTGATTTCATATAATAATAATAATAACGAATGCTCGCGCGGTCGGACTAATCGACGATTTAGCCGCGAGATTATTATTACGTGGCACGGAGGGATCAAGTTGAATTGTATGTCGGTGCGGTGAACTGTATATTGTCGATGAGGTTCTTTGATCTTTCTTGCGCGCGTATAGTGTGACAAATGGAAGTTTCGCTTTCTTGACGGTATGAGGCAAGAGTTTTCCTGACGTTTCCATTATACGCGATGGCGATTGAGGTCGTTCGCCTCTTGCGCTTTTACCGGTTTTCGATATATGTGTGTGGAACGAACTGGGGTATGGATTTTGCGGAATGGATTGTTTCGGTCGTCTGTGGATGATTTTTCAGTTATGTTCGTACGATTTTTCTTCTAGAATTGCCGTGTTTTTCGATAACTAGGGATCCTATACAATATTTTAAAATGTTACTGTGGTTTATGGTTTTCTATATGTATGATTCTCATCAATTATGTTGCAGTTAAATGCAATGTTTGTTTTCCCGAATGAATAATTCAAACGTTCAAAATTTACATGTAAATATTGCTTTAGCGAAGCTACGATGATTTCGGAAAATTAATTATGCACTGAACAACTCAAAATTCATACAATATTATATGAATTTAATGAAGCTTGAAATAACTATAAAATCAAACAAACTTTATTTTCATCATCACAATAAAAAACCATTAAATAAATTAATTGTTCGATTAAACTAGCTCTTTAAACAACTCGCTTTCTCCTACACCAGCGTCATTTTTCTAACCACTCAATTAAAATTCCAAGCCAC
This sequence comes from Torymus auratus, assembly GCA_900474315.1. NCBI lineage: Eukaryota > Metazoa > Arthropoda > Insecta > Hymenoptera > Torymidae > Torymus > Torymus auratus. The sequence continues at coordinate 46,798 of UXGD01000060.1, forward strand.
CCACCAAACCCTCAAAAAGAAAAAAAAATCCTCCGCCACACCGTATCCGCTCTTCCACGTATACACTTGCCATTCAGTGTAAATGAGCGTCACGCGCGCGCGTCGATTGCTCTATACCCATAGCCCTTCGTCGATATTTACGACGCGGCGGTTGTGGCGCGCGGCTAATTATCCGGCTTTCCCTCCTTATACCTGCAAATCAGTCCCGGTCGCTCTGTCCCACTTAAAATCAGCGTACGTACCGCATGTGTGCGTGTACACCCACGGGGAGGGTGACGCGTGGGCGCGACGTATGTGCGTGCTTATAAATTATGCAGCCAGCCCGTGTACGGATACACAGGCGCGCGCGCGCGTATGTGCGTGCATTATCGCGAGTAATTTAGATAGTCTGATGCCGGCTTACGCGGTGGAGGTATGTTATATAGGTGGCGTTTGGTTGTTTTGGGTCGGGAGGTAAGTGGGTAAACGGTCGTGGGTGGCAAGGAGATTTTAGGTGGATTAAGGTGGTTTATGAAGTCCTGGAGATTATCGTTGGATTTTTTTTTTGTTAAACGAGGGGGATTTTTTAATGAGTGATGTGAAATTAAAAACAAAATCGCGATTTTTCCTTGTTAGCGTGGTTATAATTGAATATGTGCATGTTTTAAGAAAATAATTTTACTTTTGATATATTCTTTGATTACTAATATAATTAAACGTGATATATTTTATCTAAGAAAATAGAAATATAGAAGCAAATAAGTGTGATATAAAATTAAAAATTTATGAGAACATCGTTAATTACATCGCAATAGAACCCAAAATAGTATAAAATATTATTTGAAATAAAAGATATAGAAAGTAACGATAATAACGTTCTTAATTGAAATTTTTTCAATAATAAGAAACGGGCACCATTCCAAAGACGCGAGAAGAAATTACTAGGAACAGAGAGATAGAACGAGGAGCTTTCTTGAAATATTTCATCGTAACTGGCGAAAATGTGGAACGAATTTGTTCAAGCGTAAATGTATTTCGTAAAATATAAATTGAAATCATGTTTTAGTTTCATAAAACTCGCCTCGCTACCGTCGCCGCGTCGTAAGTCCTTTAGTGGAAAACCAGGTCAAACGAAGAGATGTTCGCAAAAAATTGTTTATTTTATAGTCACCGCGCTGCTACATAGAGTACCTACCTATGCCTTGCGTTATAGTAATTATTATTATTTCAACGCATTTAACGGATGGTTTTTAGGTCAACGCGCCGCACGGTGATGTCTCGTATAATCTATGACTCGGTATAATATACAAAACATCCTCGTTACATTCTCTTCCTTCATCAAAACTCAACCGAATAAAAATATCCTCGAACCTTCTGCCCTATAACCATAAACAAACAGAACAGGCAAATTACAATGACGATCATTTATCTAATCACCCATCGAATGCATTAATTCGCAAACACTTGCAACTTCATCCCATCACGCCAATCACTCCACTTATTCAATTTCGATATACGTTATAGTCCACTCGGGACTTTCACAACTCAAGCGCGCGCGCGCGAAATCGTCGCCGGCGCTGTCAAGACCTACGCGACAAGTGTCTTGATTTACGATCGTCGACGGTCGTCGCGCCACGGGGATAAAATGGGCGATTTGAAATCGTGCATGCGAGGCGTATCAACTACGGTATCGGTGACAATCGTCAAGCGTACGCGAGGCCATTGTTAGATGTCGGGGCAAAACTAATTTCTATGCGATTATGTCACTTGCTGCCACACGGCGTCGTTTATATTGTACAGGTTTTCGTCATCGCTCGCCGCGAGAGCTTTCGACGTCGATTGATTCAAGTACGCTGAGAAGTTGTTGACTCGGGGCCTCTAAGTGTGACTATAAGTACAATGGTATAAGGATAAGAATGTTACACGTCTGAAGTGTCAAGGTGCGTTTTTTTTTTAATTTCTCGAGAAGGGTGTAATTCGATATTTGTGCTGAAGTAGTAAGGCCTACTTTATGGCTTCCTGGGGCAATTGTACTTTCGTCAGCGATATCTAATGTCAGATGTCGTCTATTAATTTATTAGTCAGTATCTTGGGCAAATATATATAATATATTTGCATTGTACTATAAGGACATGTCAATTTATTGTTTAAGCGCAGTATATTATTTAGAATTAAATTGCTCATAACTGAAAAATTATCATAATAATTCGAACCTGTCATACAATAAGATCACAACAACAATTTTTCAATCAAACGAAAGTAATTACACTTTCGACAGCGCACCGTGTTTACTCATTATCGCAGCAGTAAACACTTTTACCTTCGAGAATCTTTAACCCGGTACACTTGCACCTCTCTCCAATTACTCTCACTGCGAAACCAACAACCAAAAAAAAGAAGAAAAACCCATAACCCGTAAAAACACCCATCCGAAAAGTGGATCACTCGTTGTCGTCATCGCCGGCGCCACGGATATATAAAAAAGAGCGCGCAATAAAAGCCAATATTTTTTAGAAAGTATCCGCGGAACATAGCACGTGTGCATTCTCATTCCAGATAAGGCCGAGAGTGAAACTCCCTCCCCCTCGAAGAAAGTGTCCCTCTTCGTTATCGTAAAAAAACTCTTTCCGCGATACTATAACGCCGCGTGGCCGACCTCAGTGCGCGCGTGAAGGATGCAGCGCAAGCTAGCAGCAGCAGTAGTAGCAGTGCAGTTGCGAGACGAATGATGAGGGGCAAGGAGAAGAGTAGCAGCGGCTCGCGCGACGACAGCAGCGCTGAGAGGATGCACCAGTCGGCCTCGGCAGAGTCGACAACGACCGCCGCGTCGCCCGGCGGACGCAGACTGTCCCGCAGCTTCCACTCGTGTCTGCGTGGAGCCGATCATGATGACACTGAATCAGGTATTGTGTGTGTGTGCGTGTTTGAGGTTTCGTTGATTTGGGGTTATGACGGTTCTGAGGTATAGATACTAGAATCGAAAAATAAGTTTTTATGAATTATGTTATAATATGTGCTATTAATATTTGCGATTTTTTATCACAACTTATTGGAAATTCGTTGTTTCATATTTTAATTGGGATTGATGAAGAATGTACTATAAGTTTCAATTAGAACAAATTTCTTGACATGGATCAATTTCAAATCACTGAATTAATTATACTTGTTATTCAGTATATTTCAAAGAACTAAATATTTCATGTAGTTAATAATGCATATCACATAATCCATTATTGAATTTATATATATTATTATAATGGGTTATTGATATAGCTAATTTTTCATTATAATTACATGCATAAGTTACACAAATAAATTATATACAGTCGAATGCACTTGAATCCTACAGAGCATAAACAAACTATATTAATTACATAGAATTATAATAATAGTAAAAATAAAAATAGATTATCACATATTTTCAAAATATTTTAAAAAATCTTATTTTTGGAATATGGAATTAATCGAAACATCAATTACTGCTAAGTACGACAATAAAATATTTATAAGGATAAGGCGCACAGTCATAGACATGCGGTTATTACTTTTTCTTGAATATTCAAAAGCAATTAAAACATTCCAACAATAAATACAGGTCATAAACCGCACTTTTCAAAAGTCTCTTACTTGCAAATGACCCGCGGAAACGAAAAAGGTCATTAAAAGTCTAATGATAGGTAAGGGCTCGATTTTTATGGCTTACCATAAACATTTTTCCTTTCATACTCTCGTTATTTTCCGCAAAATAACGGCTTCCATGAAATACGAAAACCGAGACGATTAGTCGCAAGACTTGATCGGATACTTTAATAAATAAAAACGAAACTGAATACTCTCATACGAGATTAATGAAAACTAGCGTCAGCACTGTTATAATTATACATACTGTTATTTCAAACTATCAAATCGGTATTAATGAGTTATTCAATATGAGTCTCAATATATAAAGTATATAATTTTATTTATAAGTTATATATAAGCCATTTCAAGATGGACTTTCTCGTTTTAAATATTTTCTAATAACACTGATTTTAGTAGACCATCGGATTCCATTCTTCTAATAAAAAATTAACCAACTTTAGTAATAACCAAAGTCATCTCTAAAATTGGTATTCATCACTCTCAAATTAAAATCATCCAATACACCATCACCACGAAAACCAGCAACCACCATTTTCCTACTTCCCCCATAACTAAAAAACTAATTTCCATCAAAATTCTCTCCCACTCGCGCCTCTTCCCATCTCCAACACAACGCCACCCCTTCTTCTCAAAATTTCAACGACCCATTCAGCCCCTCGGCCGTAGCCACCCGACACCCGCGCCATCATCCACCTTATCACCGGTTCTTTTCTTCTCTCTCCCTTCTTCTCCCGCGTTACGTCTCGCCGCACGGCAAACACGCGCGGCTCGAGCGCTACCACAGCAGCAGCAGCCCTCGCACAAGCCCTGTGCAAGAGATCAGTCGCGGTCCATCGGCCGCGCGCGCTATTGCACTATACGTGAACAGTGATTGTGGGTGTCGTTGTACGTTTTCGATCCGCGCGAATTTGTGTGTTGTTGTTGTTGTGGAGCGCTGGTTTGCCAATGCGCGAGTGTTTACGATATATTTGGTTATCAAGTGCCAAGGTATATAGGAGGAGTGGATGTTTGGCTGGGGAGATATGAAGCAGAGATGCGTGCACGAGTGCTCATGCAAGCGTATGTTGAAGTTTACGTTGCTTTTGATGGTTTTTTTTTAGTTTTTGTTGTAAAAAGTCGCAAAAAGCATTATTTTTTTTTTTAATTTGTTTTGCACACATTATATGTAATATAATAGATAAATATTAGAAACTTTGATAAGATAGAGAGTAGAATAAGCGTTAAATATATTTTTTGAAATTTTCAGTGCACTTTCTATTTTTACAGCAATTAATTTTTTATAGACGTTCACTTTGATTTCTATCATTTTATAAACAGAATGAAATATTGTGAAACAGATCCTTTTTAGTATTATTATTTTTGTTCATATCTATAGAATATCTAATTGCCTATCTACTGATACACGTTTCCGTCCAACTATAAAGCATTGATTGGCACTACACTTTCAATTTAAAAAGGAGGAAGTTTTTTTTCATATCTTTGTATAAATCTATTTTTAACATGAAAGTTGTATAGATAAACATGTTGCTCGTCGGTAAAGAAACGTATACATTTACAGTACCCGTAACAGTAAATGAGTGATCGCAGGCGTGAAGTAGTTTATCAACATTATCTTTTCTTTTCTTCTTTGGCGAATCCGCTCGTTTCGCCACGCGATTGAGCTCACTTTCCCCGCACGCGCTCGAATCGAACGCCCGCGGAAATAAAGTCTTCCGTTAAACTCCTGTCCACAAAAATATCTCGCAGCAGTTTTACGACGGCGTTATACCAAATTTATCGCGATCCATTTTAATTTATGCAATGTATATATAATACACAAATATACGCGTTTAATTAAATTTCATTATTGAGTTTATGTTTATTCCACGCGCGCTTGCGCCCAAACGATAATTATATTGTTTACACACCAGATGATATTAATTATGATATAATTATTAACGCATTAATAAGCTTTAAAATTATAATACAGCGTAATGCGGCGTTCAACCTTAAAAATAAAAGAATGAAATAAAGTTAAACTAAGAATATCTTGAAAATTTCTGCACACGTCAGCGCGTAAATAATAACAAACAACGCGTACTACGTAAAGTATACCCGCTAAAAATTCCGTCCCTCTCGGCTACTCTCACCTCTGGCTCTCTTCCGCGCTCGCCACTACAACAGCCCCACATTTGCATCTCTAGAATCCTCATTTTTTCGCCGGGGGGGAAAACTTCTAAACGCCTCGACCGCTGGGCTCCTAAGACTTCCTCGAAGCGAAGCCGTTCATTACCCACATAACACCGCGCGCGTATAATACACACCCATATCTATATACATCGCGCGCTACTGCTGTATACAGCGGAAAACAAAACCATCCCCCCCGTATCAACTTTTCTCTCTCTCTCTTGCGCTCTACGGTCGTTAAGTTCGACCAGCTAGCGCGCCACTGCCGTGGAATGCGTGCGTTTTGTACTTCTTCTGTCCTCTCTTCCCCTCTCGCTCGTTCTCGCGTAATGAATTATAGTGCGGAGACACGAAGAGACCATCGCTTAAACTCTCTCTCTTTCTCTCTGTACGCTGCCTGCAGCCTGCCATCTCTTCATTATGCGCGCGAGCGGCTCTGCAGAGAAGAAGCCAGGGCGGCCGGTCGGCGCTCTCTCGCGGTAATTAAATTGCTCTATGGATCGGTTCCCCCCGCGTTTGTGTATGCATGTATATATATATACACACAAGTGCGCGAAGAGGGAGCTCTTCACCTGTTGTCTGTTGTATAGCCCTCGAGCCGTTGTTCTCTCTTTCTCGCTCGCGCGCTTCCTTTGCGTTTTATATTTAGGGTTTCTTTTTTTCGCCGGGGAAAATTACCCCGGTAGAGAGCAAAGTCGAGCCTTCGAGGCGAACGGAAAGTGTATATGTATATATGTAGAGCGAGTGAGGATAGGAATCCGACAAAAAGTGAGCTCGAGGAGAGAGAGAGAGCTATGCGGATTTTTTTGGTAGCCGGGAGAGGAAGACGATTATGAAGATTATACGCGCAGATGATGCGCCGTTTTTATTTGACACCTTCGTCATCGATGTTTTGACATTCTTGAGGCTTACCCGAGAATTAGTTTTTACACGCTAAAGACTTTATAGTTTTATTAAGGTGGGGAGAGTTTGATTGACGGTTCTTGTAATATGAGAGAGAGGAGTTTCAGTTTTTATATCAGGATTTTAATCATATTAACCGTTCCTATAGATTATTTTTCTTGTAATATAAGTAAGAGGATATCAAGTTTTTGCCTCAAATTAGTGTCTTTACAAACTTCCCTCTCGTCACGATTGGAATCTTTTAATTTTCTTTATAAAGTAATTACACTCTTCATATAATTTCTAAGATTAACGAGATACCACACGTGTCTGAAATTTCTTTTCATCCGACGTAGATCTTTCAGATTCATATAGCAGCCTTCAAACACTACCTTATAAAAACGAACCACGTTTATTAATAAAAAATTTAAAAAAAAGAAGAAATCACATCAAAATTCCAATCAAGATACGACCTCGATACCCATACACACTTTTCCCCTAAACAACCTGCAAAAGTCAATCCCATCCGCTAAAACCCAATCCCCACGATAACACATACCAATCTCTCCCACCCACAAAAACGCATCAGCGGTATATATACACACACACACACACTCGCCTCTAAATAGCCGTGGCGACGAGCGTCGGGAAAAATCAACCTGTCACCGTAGCATTGCGGACCGCGACAACAAGAAATCCCGTACGCGTGGAATGTCGCGTGCAAGAAGTCGCGGCAGAGAGCAGCAGCAGCAGCCGCGAATTAACGAATCGCGCCGAACCTCGCGAGCTAGAGTGCCATTCTTATCATTCCGCCGGATAATGGGCCGCGCGATATGACGGCGCCGCTGTGCAGCTCTCCAATTGCCCGCCGATCGCATTAAAGCGCATTCCGAGTCATTAGAGAGCGATGTGGTAGCGGAATTCCGCGGTTAAATATAGAACCGCGCGCGGTACGGGGCTGTATGGCGTTTTTGTCGCGATGAAGGTTTATGATTGGAAGGGACGGTATAGTATTGAGTTATTTTCGAGGAGGGTGATAATGGGTGGCGAATTTTTGTACTGAAAGTATGTCTGACGAAAAATTTAAAATTGTTAATTTGTTAATGTTATGCAACTATTTATAATCACTGATTGGATAAGCTTCGATATATTTCCGTGCAAACTGTGTCGACTGAAGATTATAGAATTATCGCTATTATTGTCGGGAATTATTACGTGAAGTTAATATTAATGACTGAATTATTACATAATAGGAGTTAATATGCTTTGCAGTTGTCACAACGTCACGACTGAATAATAACGATAATACCAATGGTGTATGCAAGCAAGCGCAAAGCTTCATTTTGATATAGTTAAAGCTGCTTGGCTTCTAAATTGACATTTGTAATTTATTCACTATGATAATATACTTCCTAGTAAGAAAATTTGAAAATTAAATTTTTTTTTTTTAATTTTATTATAGCCCATTATTATCACGTATAAGCTATTTTCATTATATAGCTGTTCTAGTCTCATAATGCGCATATATATATAGTTATACTTCCTCTATCCTCCGATTATGATCTCATGGGTCAAGCTACATCTTCCTGAAGAGTACAAGGTCTTTTCTCATCATCGATAGCTTTATACCGTCATCACTGTCCTCGCTCTATTACATAACATTAACCCTTTCTCATCATCGGTTCAGCTTCTATTTTTTTCCCCTCAACTCATTATTACCGATACAGTTATCATTATGCTTCCTCTATTTTCCTATTTCATGCTTAGATTGCGTTCACTCCTTTTCGCTGTAAGAAGAATCACGATCATAAACTCACAACAGTTTCACAGTATTAGGAATTTTCGCAAGAAAATAAAAGTTATATACCATACATTTTAAAAACTCCACCCAACTTAATTACTCCAGCTAATTCTGCTCACTCAAATTCAAGCTATATGTACAACGCAAAGCTCTTTCTCGCGCTACAAAAGTCAGGGCACTTACCATCCCATCAAAACCAACACCTCCTTTCCAACACAATATGCTACAGCTCTGAAAAATCCAGTACGGCATCGTTTTCCCCGGCGCATTAAACTCATATCGCCCGTATCGCGCTCCATCGTATTTGCCCAACAACAACGCGCCTCTCGTACTATATATATATATATATACACTGTATAGCAGGAGCAACAAAAATCCCTCTCATTTCGTTGTGCACGTCCGTCTCTCCTCCTCGCGAATAAAAAGTCCACGAGCTCGCCGGAGAAAAGAAGGCGATACGCGCTCCGCGGGCACGTCGCCCATATTTCTCTCTCCTCTCCAAAGACTCTCTCGCTCGCACATTATAATTACACCGATGGCCCTGAACCGCGGCGCGTGTAACCTTGCCGCCCGTTTTCATTCACTGTCAATTATTTACCGGCCCAGTCTGGTATATACACTGGAGAAGAGAGAGCGAGAGAGAGAGCAAAGACCCCCGGCGCGTCTTTTTCTTCGCGAGCTCGCAAGCGCGTTCTTTCGCTCTCCCTCTCGTTTGCCATGGCGCGCGCGGCGAGAGCTTACACACATCGACAGCTCAAAGACGCGCGTCCGAGCGGTTTCTCTCTTCTTTTATTTTTTGTCCTTGCTTCTTCGTCGTCGTCGTCGCGACGGTGCAGCGCTTTTTTACGCAAAGGGTGGTGCGTATACATGTATGATGAATTTTGAGATGCGACAGGGCTGAGGGAGAAAGGGTATATAATTGGGCTGTTAAAGCGATGAGATTTTCAAAAGAGGCGGTAGTGATGGTGGGGAGGAATATCGGCAACGGGATTTACGAGAGGAATAATTAATGTTGCGAGACACGAGCTGCGGGTTTACGAGGACGGAAGATGGCGGAGGTGGAGGCTAGTTTTCGGATGAAAAGTTTGAGTTGCGGAGTGAAATATTGGAACGGCGCGGAATGCGCGAGGTGGTAATTCGCGTGTGGTTTATTAGGTCCGGATTAAATTAGCGAATTGTAAACATGTGTACTGTGATGATAAATCAAGAATGCGTCAGGCGGAGTGATTTATGGCAGGCGCGGGTAATGCGAAATTACGAAAAACTTTGAAGAATGGGAGCATTAGCTTTGATAATTACATATATACAAACTTTTATTCATTTAACTTTGCGTTCGTTCTGTTGTTCTTTTATACATTTGTTCTCGTACTGATTGATCAATTTTTCAAATTCAAGACACTAAAATAATAAACTAGTTGTATGAGAATATTCATCACAATCTATATACGAAGATAGTTCGCTAATTTTAGCCATATCTAAATTTATGGATATGTATAATGTGACGTCAACGGATCAGAGAGGTAGATGATGGATAAAAAGAAATGTTCTATGGTTTAAAATATTTACATTAATTATAACTTTACGATTAATAAAAGATCATCACTATTTTTATATATTTGTCTTTTCATAATTTTAATTTTGAGATTATATATAATGAAAACTTTTAGATAATTCCGATACAATACCTATAGAAAACAACAGCACCTCAAATATCATATTTCCATCATAGACCACAAAACTACAATACAGCTCCCACCATCCCGCAACCTATACTCTCAACGAAATTCCATCTGCTCCATAAAAAATCCACGAACATCTTCATTCTCTTATATCCTATAATACACCTTTCCCATACCGCCTCCCAAAAAACGAGACTCTCCGAACAAAAAGCGCCCTGCACTCGCTGACCGCGTGCCGCGCACCGGCTGCCAGCCGCGATATATACACACTCTCTCGTACCATCTGGAGAGTGAGAGAGCAAAGATGTACCGTCTCCCGTAAGGTGAATCTGCGAGCTGCTGTAAATATGCCCGCGCGTGATCGACAGCTCGAGCGGTGTATATGTATGTGTGGGATACACCGATGGGTATATTAGTGGAGGCGAAGACGCATAGCGGGGCTGCAGTATCGTGAAAAATTGAGATGCGAGGGAGAGTGCGATTTATCTTTGACGCTGAATGAACGGTGGGGATTAAAAAGTTTCGCTGGTGGAGGGATACTGGGCCGTGTGAATAATTTAGAGGTGCATTTTGGATTAAAGAGAATGAGAAAAATCGTAGTCGAATGAAAGTTATTTATACCATTATTTATTCGATTAATTTTTTATAATGTAAAGTAGGTTTAAAAGGGGGTATTAAAATAAATGATGGTATATAATTCACTAGACGATTCGGACGAGAGATATTAAAAACTATTCTGCTCTATATTTACAGTTTATACTAATATAGACATTTATTTTTGTGATATAAAACCGGATCGTCTCTATAATTGAACAATAATAGAAAACTTTATATCGTTCAAGCCCATTACCCATCAAAAGCGCCAACATTAATATCGAATTCAATTCACGGTCACCGATTATACACTGCCTTGAAAACACAAACAGAGATCAATTTAATTATCCGTAAAAGGAATCCCTGAAACCATTCTAGCTGGTTAATTCCCACGCTGTACGAGAGGGAATCTCCACGCGCGCGCACGAAAAAGTGAAGAAGAAACGCACCGTCGATAATGTTATGCCACATCGCACGCAGTGTTTAGAGATTTCAGACACGTACGGGGTTTATTTGCAGAATAACGAGTCCGACGAACGTCTATTTTGACACTGGCGCGTGCCGACGGCAGCTCCGTCCGAGGGGGAGGGCTTTATTGATTGAGACGCGGAGGAGGAAGGGACTGAGAAAGAAAGTTTGGTAATTCTTTTCGGGGCGAAGTTTATTTATGAGGCCGATTTCGTCGGCGTTTATTGGGAAGGAAGATACAAATGACTATGGCTTATGGGTGATTTCAGGGAAAATGCGAATTGGGACACTTGTTTGATTGGAGGAGGTGTGGTTGGGTGATATTCGGATATGCTCGAGTACGTGAATTGTTCAGTGGTTGGAGTGCGAAGACGGTAACGTGCGATATGACATCATCGATCAATTATTTCATCACCATTTTAGTAGACGGCCGTAACAGTGTTTCAATTATTGATGGTCTTTATTTAGCACAGCTACTGCTTGGGCGATTTTAAAAGCTCAGAAGTGTTACTAGCGTATAAAAATATACAAAGTTGACGTACTATTTTAGAATGAATTATCGATATTAACAATAATTAAGAATTTTAATTTAAATACCAGCTATTATATTATCTAATGAATTGTTTTTTTTGTATGTTACAGGTGAGTCTAAAACAAAGTCCCACTCTAAAAATTCACGCTACGAAAAACTCCAACAACATGATGTAAGAGGTGAGAATTCATAAAAAATTTTGCTGAAATTTGAGAAGTCTTTGTTATTGCGCATAAAGCGCTTATTTACTTCGTTACTCAAATTGTTAATTATTTAATTAACTTAGAAAAATAGGTCATTCCCTTTAACTTTAAATTCATAATTATACATTAATTCGAACGGATATGATCAGTCGTTACCCAATAAAATAATTAAAAAAAAATTTTTTGTTTTTCAAAACATCCCCCAGTTTTGCTAGCCTCCGAACAATACGATTAATTTGTACTTATCTCTGCCCCACTCCTCCCCACATCACAGTATACAAACCTCATTACCGTACCAACTCCCCGCGCCGCAATGCTCGCGACCCGCACCGGCGACAAATGCGCGGCGGCGCCCAGCCGAGCGAATTCGAAAAGACTCTCTCTTCTACACTACCGCAATGCAGTAGTATACCACGGTACACGGCTCGAAAACCCCGGTGTACGTTAGAGTTCACGCGCCCGCACAAGTATAGCCTTTCGACACCGCGTATGTATCTCGTATCATCCTCGTCGGCCGGGCGCGGCTGTGGTGCGCGACAATGAGCTCGATTGAGCAAGACGTGACTCATTGAGAGGAGGAGCAGAAAAAAGGCGCCGGGAATTGGTTCTTAATGGCCGGGAAAAACGTCGTGTTTTGCGAGAGATGATTGGGCAAGAGGAAGAAGGAGAATTGGGTGGTCAGGCATGATTGGTTCTGGTTGACGATTATGTAAGGTGCGAGACTCGGGGTTTGATTGTTTTTTTTTAGGAGAATTTGTGCGTGATTCTGTGATTGGTGGGAAGCGACCGGAAAATGAGTTGTTCTTTCGCGAATCAAAAATGACAATTTTTTGGTTGAAATGACGCGCGTAGTAGCTACCATGAAGTATTTCTATGGACAATTGAGTTGTAGGATTTTTTAGTTATTATATATATATATACGGAAAAAAATATTTATGTAAAGGTTAGATAAGAAGCTAGAAATTTTTACTCTTGAAATATACTAAAATAGAACGAATGAATAATTTTTAAAAATATTATCTAACAAGCGACAGTTAAAATTGAACAGTATTTTTAAATTTACACGTAATATTGTCGTTTATAGTTTAAACCAATTCCTTGAAAACAATTATCAAGTTATAAGCTTGACAATGTCGTTACTATTTTCCAAGTTTTTCCTGTTGATAAGTAGGCAGGTTCTTCGATTTTATGTGGCTTCTATACGCTCTAGTTGAATGCGACTCTTTTAATATATTTTTCATGACTCACTGGAAAATAAAAACTTCTCAGTCTCGAACCGAGAAAAAGTCTCCTAAAGACGTAATGAACTGGTAGTATATTTTACTGTCCAGTGCGCACAATGGCTTAAGTTTTTCTAGACCACAGTATACGCCGCCGCTAAATAGAAGGTAAATATGAGAATAAGCGAATATTGTTTTTCAATTACCCCTGACGAAGAGAGTTAAATATAGACCGCGAGCGTTACTCATAATTCATTTATTCTTGATAAACATTCCTTAATTTACCTCATCTACATATTAATAAAGAAATCACAAATCAATTTGTATAAGCCGCAGTTTATTCGGGTCAAACTTAACTTTTAATTACTCACCCGCCGCGGCAAACGCATATCAAGGGGAACAATGCGGTACATTGAAATCGCGCGGGAGAAGCGCTTTTATTTCTTTTATTCAGTTAACGACTTGATCGTAATGACGTCGTGAAAATGAGAGAAACGTCAGACCCCTCGGGGAAAGAAAGTGTCGAGAATGAACGAGCTAACAAAAGAGGCGCCTATTTAGAACAACCTGAATAATTTTTTAATCTAGAAGAAAATTATCTTGAATTATGAGCCCACGGTAAGACTCGCCAGTTGATTAAAAAGAATCATAATATAGTCTTTCCTGAATATTTAATTAAAAGTGCAAACATTAAATACAAGATTTTCAATAGCTGAAATATATCAACTTGGAATAAAACATCAGCAGAGTTCCTCTAAAAGAATTCCTTCCTTCGCCTCTAAATTTCTTCCACACTTCTTCCTCCACGTTTTCACTCGACAATTCAAAAACTACGCCATACTTCTTTCCCAAAAAAGCCACATAAATTCCAATTACTCTGCTGCTTAAAAAACTCCCGAGCTCCGGTCACAATTCAAAGTGATCGAAGACGCGTCGACGCGCATTACGTTACGCGGCAGACGCGAGCTCGCGCAAGACGCCCGCGTCGCTTTTTACTGCGCTTGAGCGTAAGCGCAGAATCCCATTTAGCCCGTGCCTGCAGAGAGAGAGAGAGAGCCCCACTCGACGCTCAGCTCGAGCGCAGGGAAAAATGGCTATGCCCTCGAAATAGAGTTTATCCGCTCACGTTCTCTCTCACTCGCGCGCGAGGGCCGGTTCCGACGCGAGATCGTTAAACTCTTCGATGATTCTCTGCGTGTGCGCTGTGTTCCGCCTTCCGCCGAGGGCAGATTCGTTCCTTTTTTGCTGCCTTTTTGGAAATGTTATTCGCGATCGGAAGGAGAGAGGCGGACGGTAATAGACGCGCGGCACGAATTCCAGCCGACGAAATTCGAGCGGGCGTTAAGCGACGAATCATGTCGATGAGAGCTTTTGGAATGTACGGATTTTTTTTTTCTTTTTCATTTTCTCCGATGCTCTCGTTGCATTACTCGGAGAGTAGCGCCGTGACGGTGGATCGGTCTTTTTTTGAGTTCGAAGTATTTTGGGAGAATCCGGTGCGCGCCGATTGGGTAACTCTTGCTGCGCTCTGGTGTGGCAAGTTACGTCGCGTTGAATGTGGGCAGTAGTATATAGTGAACAGTTTTTTATGTTAATAATTGCAGCTGAACGCGGTCAAAGGATATTCATAGAGAATTTTTAATGGGTATGTAGGAAAGGATCGAGCGTTTTTTTCAAATGAAGCGAAAAATCTGGTCTGGCATATTAATTAAAAAAGGATAATATGCGACCTTGTAACTTTATGATTAATCGATATAATACGCATCCTTGTAAAATGCATGACCCGCGTTATATAGATATTTTTACAGCAGAATCAATATTTTAATTATAAAAAATAGGACAGAGTTTATATCTTCAATGATTCTAATGACAGATGGAATATCGATATCGTTATAATCATGAATCAATTGTCTGTTATATTTATGATACAAATTTTCTTCACTTTTTCAAAGAGCTATCGCAAGCTTTTGTCTATATATGCATATAATAACATGTTATGCAAATAGGTAGAGATTTTACAAAACTATATCATCGCACGTCACTATTATTAATAGATAATATTGTTACACTACGAAACTGTAGCAATAATTTTGAAACATCCTTTATTAAGTTTCATTCTATTCACCTCACATCTCCCGTATTAAATTTCATCACGAAATCGCTCCAGAAGCGAGTATTCAAAACACCTCGGTTGCCCACAATGTTTTCTCGACCATTTATCAGCCGTAATGTTCTCGTAGGTGTGCTCGCGCGTTATAATTGCAAAATAATTTCTCGTAACGCTCAATTAGTCGGAAGGCTACTGTTTCTCGTGCGCGTTCTTATATAGTTTCGCGAGCGCGCGGTGACTGAAAACTTTCATGTTTTTTTCTCGAAACCAGTTCATTAATAATCCATTTATTTTATATATACACAGACGGAAAAGGAATTCAATTGTTTAGCTGATGACGAGGTCGTTACTCACCACCGCTGTCCTTTGCACTCGAAAAAAAGTAAATTATGCAGATGATGAGAATCCGATTTTCGTATATTTACAATAATTGCAGCAATGCAGTTGTGAATTCAATTTCACATTTATTGCGTGAATTAATACATAATTTAGAATTTATTAGAAAAACAATATTTAATCATGGCAAGCTGTGTAAATATTCGCGAAATAAGCAAGTAAAATATTTTATGCAAATATAATATGTGTAACGAATTAAATGGGTACTCATTTAATTGTAACTGCAATGATGTTTCAATAACCAGCCAATAAAATAAACAAAATAATTTCGTCGAGTGTAACATACGTTGCTGGCATTATGCATTCATTAAAAATTTACGATACTCCATTGGTGCGAGAGAGCAGAGCAACTCGCGAGAGTCGCGCGCGTTCAATGCCGCGTGTAAGTACAACACTTCATATTCGCACATGTGCCCCACGGAGTTTTGCTCTCTGTACATCCTTTTAAGCTCTTGTGTATATTGCGCGCGACGCAAAAATGTAATTTACGAGCGAGCGCTTAATTACTTTTCTTCGCTTCACGCTCCTCTCTCGTTCATCGTTATCCTCCGTCTCTTTTTTTCCCTACCGCTCGGCAGCTATACGCGTTTTTATCCACTCTCGACATGCTGGAATACTAATAATGCATTTGCATTATTTGCAATCGAATGAAATCATCGCGTAACGAGATTAAGTTGTCAGTCGTAAATATTGAGTATTTAACTACTTTTTTTAAATTTCTGCAGCAAAAACTTATCATAACCGGTTACCTCGTTACCATGAGATTGTTACCGACATAGTACCATAGTACAACACGGGAGCTACCTGCTTTATCGACGTAGTCGCATTCTTCTGTACCGATGCTGGATAACAGGTGTGTGCTGCGAAGTGGCGCCTCAAACGGCAAAGAGTAGAACTGTTAGCAGCTGATGCTGTGACTAATAAGAGCCAGTCCCAGGTTTACGCTTTAGATTAAAATATATAGTTTTGACGTTTTAATTTTACGCCGTGTAGAGATAATCAATGATTTATTTTAAGTGCATAGGAATATAAATTTAAATAGCATATATCTATAATGATTAAATAAAAAGACATTGAATCTTTTATTGGCACTTGTAAATTCCTTCACATAAAGGTTTTTTTATTCTTTAACAATACTATTAGAACTATTTAACGTTCGATATTTCGATATAAAATAAAGCGGTGTTTTTTCATACAATGAATATTAAAGTATAACAGTAAAATGCAATCACTATACTTACCAAAATAAATGCAGTTATTTTTACAAAAATAATAATTATATTATCTTTTAAATAAGGTTCCATAATAAATAACAAAAAAGCATAGGTTAATTACTCATTTAATTAATCCACCGGTAAATTCTAAAATATCACCATCCGCTTCTTATATTCGAAAATTCGCTCCATTCTTATCATACCCCCCATGCTAAATAAACATGAATAGCCATTATAAATGTTAAATAACTGCTTGAAATGCAGGCGAACCCATTAATAATCAATACCGCCCCTATAAACCTCGGAAAAAACGCCACGACGCATATAATACAGCGTTCGCGACGCGGTCGAAAGGACGAACGGCGGGAGAAAGAGACAGAGAAGAGAGAGAAGGAAAAAAAGAAAGCCAAGTCCCGATGACACTCAGGCACGCCGCCGATCGTAATCTGGCTCGGAATAAAATGGCTACAGCGCCGAGAGAGTCGTTCTTTTATCATTAACGGTGCATTCTTCAAGGAGCGAAAGATAAATGCACTCTTTTCGGCGTATAGTTTGTAAATTTCGAAAAAGTGACTTCGCGATCCAGGAAAGAATGCTCCTATGGTTGTTTTGTTCGATTCATGTGCTGAGAAGAAGCCGTTCCAGTATATATATGTACGACCGTCGAATGAGATGCAGCGTTAAGTGGATCATCAATTCAGAAGTAATTTTGATTCCTCAATGCACCGTTATGCATATTAAACGGTCCACTTGTCAATGGCAAAGGACGGTACAGATTGTCATTAATAACTGTAACATTCCGATAAAGTATATTGCAACAATGACTTTTAAAACTGCTCCATCCACAATTCTTCGTAAAAATGCACGTGACTGATGAAATCCATTTATACACAGCACACCAAAACTAACGAAATTCACTCTTGTGTTAATTTTCTTTCGCAACGAGATACCTACAGCCAGGGACCGAACTATCTCGTTAACGCCATCATCCGACCCTGCAGTCTCCCACAACCATTCCCTCCCGATGGCTATCACTTAAATTTCGCGTTTCGTAAGCCCTCCTCTCCGCTCCCGCCGCGCAAAAAGAAAAACAACAATATAGGGCAATATACCCGCCGTTGCTCTCTCGCCTCGCTTGTATATACATACTCGCTTTGTCTCGTTAAACGCCGCGAGTATTATGGTTTTCGGTGCCGCTGCCGTCGTTATTACGCAAGCCCCTTTTGCTTCCACCGCCGCCGCACAGTCGCTAGATGTATATATATACGTCCTACACACTCGTGCGGTTAAAAGTCGCTCTCCTCGTAACTATACTTTGTCGGCTAGAAAGCGAGAGCTTTTTCTCTCTCTCTCCACCTCCCTTAAATCAAGTGAGTCATAAACTCGAAAGGTCATAGCCCTCGTACGTGCATGCACATACGCTTATACTTATACGTACGAGCGATCGATCCTCGACGTCGATGAAGTGCTCAAGCGCCGGCGCGACGAGGAGAGAGGGACTCGTTACGCGTGTCAGGGAGTATATAGAGACGCGCGAGGTGATTGCGTTTTACCGCGGGAGAGACGCTAGTAGTGTACCTATAGTCGGAGGGAAAAAAACGTGCGTAATCGGCGAGAGGTGCCCGCGGGGATGTGTGTAGCGCGCGTGACCTAGATGATGGTGTGGGAAGAACGCGCATGTAGTTGCGTTTTTAGTGCGGAGGCATAACATGCGGAGGTATAAGTAACTGTGCAGAGATGAGGGGTTTTTTTATGTTAAGGGGGATGCAGAGAAGTTGGGTAAAAGTTATTATAACTGTTTGCGGGAGATATAACGCGAATGGTCAACGGTAGTTTATTACCATCCTGATCTGCAAATTATTTATGAATTATTAATCGATCGTTTCCGGACAATAAGAGCTTTTTACTAATATACCCGCGAAATCGCGTGTATGAAAGATTCAGACTACTTTCCGAGTTATAACTACGCCAACTCTTGCGTGAAATTTCCGCCCGATTATTCAGAGCAATATAAAATCAACATAAATTTCAACGACCGACTGTACTCGCAAGAACCAGCGACTCATCGTAGCCAAAAACTTCTGCAGTACGATTACTTACCATCGTCATTCCGAACGACTCTCTCGTTACACAATATCGATCCATTGCGCGCAAAAAAGCGCAACGTCGTACGCTTCCAGATCACGGAAATCTCTCGGTATATTTTCCGCTCGCGTACCTACATACATACCGTTCGCCAAAGTCATCCTCGTCATCCTCTAATCCTTCTACTCCTCCGCTCCGGTATTTTTCAAGCTATATTGCAGCGGCGCGCGGAACTCATCGCGAGTCGAGCGTGTCTGCGGTTGCCCAGTCACGTACCCTCTTTCTCTCCGTCTTTACTTATTCTCTCTTTGCCTGCGCTTCCTCCCTTTCTCGTAATCTAGTCGGCGGCGGCGGAGCCGACGAGTATAAACACATCCCTCCTCTCTGCGGCAGCAGCAGTCGCCTCCTCCTCGCGTTATATGTCATCTTCACTCTCTCTTTCTGCGTTTCGCGTTCTCTCTTTTCCACCGAGCTTTCGCCTTTCCTCTCCCCTGCTTCTATATGCTTATTTTGGTCTCTTTGCGTAGATGGAAGGAAGGGGACGACGCGAAGTGTATATATATACGCGACTTTTTGTTGTTCGGCGATTTCTGCTTCTTTAATTATGCTGAAAATTGAAGGGGATGCGACGTACGGCTTTGACGTACACTATGTAGCAGTGTGTAACTAGCAGGATGCGCGCTTCCTTTTTTTTTCATCGATCGGAGAGACTTACGAGGAGAGATTATTATTCGCCGATGCTATAGTTTTAAAAGGATATGTGGGAATTAGTAATTACCGCTGCTGTGTATACTTTAATGCTTTTCTATGTATTTTATTAGACGTTCGGGCAGTGCTTTAATGTTTACGACGTTGTCATAATTGTAATCGCGTGCATCTCGCACTGTAAATTATCCTTTGGACTAATTACGAAACAGCGCGCTGCATGCTGCACACACTTTTGAATTGCCATGTTGTATATTTCACTCGCTATATAGTGACATACAAAGTACAATATATATAAATCAGTTTTAGAATTCGCGGTCTCTTATCTCAAGCTTACAACTACTATACTTTATTTATTTTTCCTACTCAAAATATTTTCCTCTATGCAGCTTTTGAACTCTTAGACTTGATAGTTCAGTATATATACTTTAATTTGTCGGCAATTCTACTAAAAGTCAAAAGGCGCCATTATGCGAAACTCGCATAACTTCTCATTACGGTTACCATATAATGCAGAATTCTATATGTATATATACGCGTGGCGAAATTATGTATAAAACGAGGCAATAACGCCATAGGTTCACGAGCGGCTAAAGCACCAAACTCGCGCTTTATATTTAACTTTATACCATTTAAATCAGCGGATCTAATTATAATCCAGCGTAAAGCGTACGCAGTGCCGGTCGCGCCTATTTCCGACCGTAAAATAACTCATAATCCCGAAAATAGGACGTAAGTCGTCGCCGATCCCGCAGCTTAATGTCTTCGAAAAAGGGCGTCCGCCTGTGCACTATCCTTCGCACGCGTCACTTGCTACTCCATCTATTTTCATCTCTTTTCCTCGCCTTCCCGAATTCACTCTTGATTTTTCCCGTCCTCTCGCAGCCACAGCGCATCGCTCTCTCTTCCCTTTTTCGTCGAGCCGTGCTCTCTCTGTACACGAACTTCTTCTTCTCCTCCCGACGCGCGCTCATTTTTCTCCCCCTCTCTCTCTTTCTCTTTGCATCCACCCTCGTCTCTCGCCATCCTTATACCTCCGCTTCTTGTTCTGTACCTTTTTTGCCCAGCGTATATACACGATCTTCTCTCTCTCGCGGGCTTCCACCTCCTCCTCCTCCTTTTCCTTTCTCTTTTGCCTACTATCCGGACTGGTTCTCCTCTCTGCGCCGAGTATCATCAGCCTCGCTGCTGCCTCTTCTTCTTCTTCGTGCGCGCTATAACGTGTATATAGTATATGCGCGCACGACCGGCGCTTATTTCCTGAGGATCCGCTGCTGCTCTCGCGTATATACTTCTTCTTCGCACATGGGCTTTCTTGCTGCGCCCTCGCGCCTGTTTCTTGTGTACTTTTATCTCGCTCTTGCGGCGCAGTTACTTTATGGCAAGGGCTATAGCGAATCTTCGCGCAAGAAACTTCGATTTCACGCGTGAAGCTGTTGTTGGTGCTTGGGAAACTCGCTTGATAGAGTTATTTTTTACTCGCATCTTGGCAGCCTTGTTTAGCGCTTGTGGGAGAGAATCGAAGTGTTTCTGAGAGATATCTACGTATTCTGATAGAATTTATTTTATTAAATGCCAGGGGGAAATTTACAGTCAGTAAATGTTCTCACTGCGTGGTAGAGAATATACCTAGAAAGCGGTCAACATCAAAGATTTAAATTCATATTAGTTCGAATGAACCGAACATTTATTAAGTTTATAAGGATGTTCGTAAATAACAGTAATTAAGCAAATATACTTGCGAGAATTTTCTAAAAAGACATTAAATTATAATATAGTTATTTCGGTTGGTCCACTCATCAAAAGGAAGTGAACCGTGTCTCACAAAATTTGAATTTAAATGTAGCCGGACTCCTTTTGAAATTTTATCAGAGTTTAATCCGTTACTTTAGGGTTAGCTACTGCCGTCAGTTGAATTGAGATTTCAAGAATCTGAACACCTATAAGGCGTCGTTAGAAAAGTCACTTTCAGATTACGATCAGACATTTTCAGAAACATTCTCACCAGCTTCGTGCGTATAAGAATTTACGATGCGTACCATAATTTCCACTTATGTGTTACAATTACGTACTTCCCTATTTAGTTTCCAAGAGCAATAATAATTCGTTTCCTTCTATGATAAATAATACTTTTTATACATAACCTATTACTATATAGACGTTTCCGATCCAGAAATTGCTTTTCTAAGCTACAGTATATCCATGACAATTAAGCCGGATTTATGTAAGCAGCGCTGACGCACACCTCATATTCCCCGGAACACAAATAACATAATCTAAACGCATCACGAGACAAAATAAAACGGCCACCTATCCAACCAATCAGATAAGAACACACGGCGCTATATTTATACAGTCAAACGCGCGATAAGTCGCGCCCTAAATCATCCTTCCACATCAATCGGACTTATCTGCATCGCAGCGATTTTCATTCTGAAAAAATCTCGGAAAAGCAGCAGCTCCCCGCAACGACTATATCGTATGTCGTAGCCTCATTTGCTTTCCTTTAAACCTCCAAACGAGAAAAAATGAAGGAAGAAAGAAAAATGACTCCGGAGAGGAAGAATAATCGCCGAGAGTCTTTCCCCGGATCCACGGCCTTATTAAAGCGAGATTATCCCCGATACCAGAAGAGGAGAAAATAAACCTCGCGCGTAGGAGGGAGAAGGGATCGACCCCGCGAGAAGATGCTGTGAGAAAGAGAGAGAGAGAGAGACAGAGCTAATGGAACAACTACCTGCGCGAGTCCCTGACCCTTGAGCTGCTGCTGCTGTTGCTGCATCTCCTTGTTTACTCGCGCACGCGTATAACCCGCTTCTTTCCACGGCGATATCTCTGTTGGAGGCTGAGCTTTGAGCGTGTCACTCGATATCAAAGAGAGAGTCGTGGGCGGCCGGTTTATAGAGCCGATTCCCGGGGTTGTAACTCGAGTCACACAGAGAACGCGGGTGACTCAAAGGTGTAATCGGTCGAGGCGGCAGCGTTGGTCTATCGCGTTACAATAGCCTCGCTTCGGCTTATGTAAATGACAAGCCGATCGGACGCGCGTGTGTATGCGGATTTCGTATCGGCGATTCGCGAGAGGCGTAATGAAGAGTGACAGGATAATATCGCGAAGGAGATTCGAATCGTCGTTTTGATCTCTTTGGTCAACGTCGTAGAGCTGAGTGTAATGAGACTCATATGAGTGTGTGTGTTGAAAAGACATTTACGCGTGACGTGAGGTGGAGTTAATTTATGCGGCAATTCGATGATGGTTATTTTTAAGAGTAAAGGGTTTTAATAAATTGTTAAGTACTTGTCAAAGAGGCGATTCGGTGCGGCTGAGGGACTCTGATTGCAGGTTCTATAGAGACTGAGAGAGAAAAAAGGTTCCCCGACGACGTTGGCGCAATAAAAAGCGGCGTTTTTCTTTGTCTTACTCGTTCATCGAGCTATTCGCAGAGCTTAGTCTATGTGTTTGAACAATTTCTCGTATTGCGTGATTAATCAGCTTGGGAATCTAACTTTGGAAATTCGTCATAAATATTTAGTATTAGCCTTGGATGCTTCATTCCATTGTTTGCAACAATCGTAAAAATAGCTGTGCAGCCGCAGATATGTCGATTTTGAAAATTCCTTGGAGAATAGAATGATATGTACTTTGTCGTTAATTAACGTTTGCAGGTGTGATTTGTTTTGATTGTTCAGTTCTTACGTGTCGACGCTTTACGTCATCACCGTCAACTTCATGTGGGCTCGTCTTGCACATATCGTACTCGTCAAATATTTGTCTGTGAAAACTCGCTTATAATTTTATAAAGTAAAGTTTCAAAATGACTTTTAATTTGCATTACAATATTAAATCGATATTTTTATGATATAAAAATTATTTGTAATTATATTCTGATCAATTCGTATATTTTTCATTTCAAAACTTATTGTAAATTTGTTTGAGGTAATACAGTGTTTTCAAACCACGTTTCAGCAACCTAAACAGTTACATATTCATTACAAATAACTTCTTCAATTCATCCCACTCGACTGTGATCGTAATAGGTAACAAGAACAATACGCCCTTCGATGCAGATTCCAGATCTCCTAGAATCCGGGAATAAATCAGCCGCGCACCTACCATGCACACACCCACACATAGGAAAACAAAGCTGTATAAAAATCCTGCTCGCCAGGCATGGAATTCGCGCTTAGATCCCGGCCACGGGCGGAAGAGCCGAAAGCCGCGCGCGTGGCGTGGCCACCATGCAAATGCGCCGGAAGTCGCGCACACGCGTCCCGTTACTTCCTGTCAGTTTGCACCTCGGCCGCACGCGCGCCAGATATATAGACATATATGTATATACACACACACGTGGAGGCTTATTTCCAATGCATCGCGTACGTTCGTCACGAGCGGAGAGAGCCGCGCGCGGAGACAATGTACGCGGAGGATGTGCGATTGGGAAGGTTATTAGACCTCGACGGTCGAGGTCGCAACGGTTTTGGTCGCAAGTCTAATTTTGGCCTCGTCGTCGTTGACTGGTGCAGTGTATAATAATGTAAGTTTTTTTTTGGCAGAGGGTATAAGTGGTGTGTTAGGGAGAATTATAACAAATTGAGGGTAATTTAGGTATATAATGCGGTCCGGAAAGTTCGTGTCAACTAGTTCGCGGGACGTTTTCGCTTATTACGCTTAATCATGTCGTGTACTAATTAGGTATTCAGCGGCGAACAAGTAAATAAGGCATGTAGGGCAATTGCACACGATTAAACGGAATATTAGGAACGCGAACGAGTGACCTGGCCGCGCCTCTCAATTCCATTAATTTCGCGTAAAATTCAAAGCACAATGAAATCTTTTACAAACTTTTTTTTATCAGAAAAATCTATAGAAAATAGGGCATACCCCGTGAACCAAATATTATTTTCAAAAACACAGGTGCGATGATCTGATTTCGAACGACCTCTCACGAGGTGACTTTTTGACACGGAATTTTCTTTTTTTTTACATAGAGAGACCCACTCACTCGACGACAATGCATCTTACGTACGTACTTTCCATATAGTGATTTTATCGAATGCCGCCGTGGAAATTGTTCGTGTTGAGCATCGAGCGCGCGCGTGGCGGCGCCTAATGCACTCGAGGTGCAGGTCTATAGACGATGGCACTTTTCTTTGTTAACGGCGTGCTGGCTCGAGTGCATGCGGCCTAAGTATCCTCCCCGATAAAAGTGGTCTTTACGAGTTTTTCTCTTTTTCTTTAGGTGCCCCGTGTATACACGTTTTGTTCGACGAACGTTTTTACGCCCGAAGGTATGGAGATATGTATTTTTGTGTAAGAAAATGATGTAAGAAATTATATAGATAAGTTTGAAAGCGATTTTCGCTAAGTTTCACGGATGTTGGTAAAGTAGATAAGTCCCGTAAATCAACTTCGGGGCGAATGAAGGGATAAAGTGAAAATTTGGGAATCTGTACACGGCGTAATCTAAGGATTCCAGCGACACTCGCCGTACGCAGCCGGGCGAGACGTTCATCGAAGTTTCCTTCTTTATCGCTAAGTCTTTGGAAAGAATCCAAGGCAGTTCCGAGTCTTGAAGACGGTATTATGGGTTACTTCCTGCTTGTCAAGCCAGAAAAATACCGTTTGTTTCTTCGCTTTCATCATCCCGAACGGAAAGTGACATTCTTATACGTAATGGAAATGTTCTTCTATGTTTATGAATATTGTTCGTAACTACATTATTAAAATTCACATAAGAACGATTAAAACGTATTTTTTTTTAATAACGATTTAATACTTTGCAGAAAGTTGAACAAAAAATCCGCCGAAATATTCATAATCATCGTTTCCTATTTTTATATGTACACATTTTCTTCCACTAATTATACCAATTTTTTTCATAAAAACCTTACATCTTCAAGACTTTCCAGTACTCCTTCCTCCCCTCAACGTCCTCCACGCCACTGGATCTGAAAAAAGCCAAGGTCAATACATCCCAGGACAACAACCACTCCTATTTCTGCACACACACACTCAAAACAAACCTATCCATCCTCGACCGCGGGACAAGTTTTTCTCGACATCTTCCATCTTCGATCTCTTTCTTATTGGTATTTGCTACTGCACTCGCCATGATCATCGACGTAGCGGCGCGTCAAGTCGAACTTGAACGGCACACAGTAGGGACGCTCACGCCGCCTGCAGCGTATCGCGTCCAGGCGCTCCCACTTTTCCCTGTAGTACGTGCCGAGCTCGCACTCTGGCCACGGCACCGTTAAACATTTATTCCCTGTACAGTAATGATAATAATAAATGCGCGAGCTGTTCAGGTGTATATTGGGGGGATCGCGTTTTATTCGGTATGTATATAGGCGTGAGTTATGATGCGTTTTGTGGGTTGCGCAGAGGGAAAATTTCGTTCTGACGTTATTGAGTGCCACCGCTGCTGTTAGCTTTGTGCGGGATTCTGGCCGGTAAATTGATGCGAAATCGATATTTTAATCCGGGAAATATACCGTAGGATCGTGAAAAAGCTTTTATAATGTTTAAAATGCTAATATCGCAGTCGAGTAATAACTATGAATAATTTTGAAATATTCACAAAATGTATAATGACAAAAATCCGTATTATACCTTAGTAAATTCACGAAACCTCTCTCGTATGTATTATATAAAAAAATGTTTTAACGCCTATTCTACGCGTAATCCCTCCTCTTTAAAAATCGTTCCCTGAATAATTTATAAAAACACAAGCATCTAACCTCCGCACTTATCGCGCGGACAGTCATGCTGCAGGCCATTGCGCCGATAGCAATCGCAGTCGGTGTAGACGACGCTGGCGCGGAGCTCACACGAGTTAACCTTCTTCAAGACGGCGTTCGCCTCCTCCGGTGGATCCATCACGCATAGTCGTCGTGGCCGCGTGCGCGTTGCAGTTTTGTCGGTAGTGCCGCATGTGGGCGACCCAGTGGTTGGCTTTCGCGGGGGGCAGTGGTGATCCGGTTTTTCCTTTTTTATTTTTGGCTGAAAAAGAAAGATGTTCGGATATTCTAAAAAGTTGTGTAATTGGAGGTTTTTAATTATTGAGAGAAGGCGTTTATTTTTATTGAGAAAATATCGAAAGTGCTATTTTAAAAAATGATCATAAGATATTTAAAAAGTTATTCAAGGAGTGCAATCTAGTATTTAAATAGTTGGAAAATAATTAAAGTCGCATTTATTATGGGTTGAATGTTAGAATTTTATTGCGCTGTTTATATAATTACAAAAGATTATACAATTTTTTTTGTTTGACAATCGAAATAAATCATAAGTTTGAGGATACCGCAGATAAAACTTTTATACGACAAAATATTTACAATTTTTTTAGTTACAACTCCACATCACTATTTCGATTTACGACAGCTTTTCAAGGCGTTCTTCGACACCGCATCGCACTTATCCTGCAGTCCGTTCCTCCTGTTGATACAAACATCGTACTTATTCAACCGTTCTTCAGGGATATTCGCCGGGCAGTTCTTCTTCATCATCCCACCCGGATATACATCTGTATTCCTCCTAAACTTCGATCCCGAATGTACGGACCCAATCGACAGATGATCCGACAAAACAATAGGCTTGCCACATTTGCCACTTTTGCTCGTGTTATTATACTCCGGTATATTTGACTTCACTGGCAGATACTCAAACTTCCTCTCGCCTCTCAATTCCGCAGGGGTTGGGTCCAACCCGTTCCTCCTTCTACATACGAAAACTTCTTCTTTTCCCTTCTTCTTCACGCGTTGGCAAACTAGCGTCTCCTTCGGCTTCTCCCGCTCGTTATCCGTGCGCATCGTGAGTTTCGCGTGGGCCCTACCAGAGGAATCGACGCTCGTCTCGGCCGTTATCGCAACATCTGGCCCGCAGATGTACTCAGCTCGCTGCTTCTTTCGGTCGGGTGCTAAGTGACGACTATGAGGTGCCACTTGAAGAGCATCATGTGGTGACGTATCGTGGCTGGGGGTATCTGATGACGGATGCTCGTCTTTGTGGCTCGAGAGCAGGCGCACGTCGCGGATACCCGATGGATTGCTCTTCAGCTGATCCACTAATTCGGTCATCAGTCTGAAAAGAACGAAGCGTTATGTTGGTAGTCGGGCATGACTGTCAGCGTATATTAGGCGCGAGCGGTTTTTTGTTTGATTACTTTATCGTCCGGTTGAGAGCATATGTATATAATTAAGTGTTTGACTGACATTTTTTAAAACATAATGATTTCAGTAACTTATAAGGTGAATTTGCTCGAAATTACTATATTACTATACGTTTCCCAATTGATATATGTCTTTAAGATCCATATTTAGATGTCCACACCCCAAAAAGTAAATTTAAAATTTATTTCTATCCGGAACAACATCACACCTGTCCCCCCGTTAAATTCACCTGCCCTAACTGTACATCACTACTCTCGCGTGCTCTGTACCTGACTTCCTATAAAAAAAATATAGACGGTCAAAAAAGTGAAAGCGCACCTTGAAACAGGATCGGCATGCGACTGGTCCGCCTCGACGAGGAGATACATCTTCGTCGCCATGTCTCAGGATCCTACGCACAACAGGTGGACGACGGCGAGAGCGAGGATACACGAAGAAGCCGCTTCTGGTCACTATACACACGAGGGGTTTCGAATTACCACGGGTGTCTACGCGCGCGCGAGCGGAGATATCGCCTTTGTTTACCGTGATAAATTCCCGTGAGGTCGTGTGTATATAGACTTTTCCTCTGGACTATAGTCGGCTATCTTCGTGGTTTCCCGTTCAGGGGATATCTTTCTCTTATCGGTAAATCCGTGTGCGAGTGCCTACTGGGTACGGGAAAAAAATATGCTCGGGTCAGTTTGATCGTGATTCGAGTGGTTGTGTCTTTATGTGGTGTTTTATGGTTTGTTTTGTATGGGAATTACCAAAAATTATAGAATGGATATAGATGTTTTGAAAATAAAAATTCATTTTTAATAGAAAACTTTATAGTATATTATTGTAATAGTATATTATTACACACTGCATTATTTGAATTGAATAACTTAGTTAAAAATATAGTGAACGATTCTCATACAGTATTCAATCGAATAAAACACACTTTAACATTTAAATCGCCCAATCAATCGTCGAACCACAAAAATAAACTGCAAAAACTCCCGATACCTATTCCCAGTCCACGCTCGCATCTAACTATAGCGCGAAATTCAATTCGACCATCTCTCTGCAACATGCATTTTCAATTCCCAATACGCTCGGCGCTCGATCGAGCTATTTCGAGAGCCGTAATCCGCCACGCAGACGCCTCCAGTGTGAAAATTATCAATAAACGAAAAGAGCGTATAGCTGCTACCCTTTACACTTTGGTCCTCGGTACCCATATCCAATTAGCGCTGCGGGCGCGCGCGTAAGTATACGGATAATAATTATTTGACGCTCGGTTAGCGGTCATTAGCGCAAGCGCTGAAAACGGCCCTTGAACTATTCGTATGTAGGTATTGCTCGTTATGGAAATATCGAGGCAGTTGTGGCTAGTGTTTTCGGTGTTACTGTTGTTTGCGGGTTTGTATAGATGGTGTGTAAACGGTGAATGTATGACTCATCGGTAAGAGAAAATGTTTATAATATATAAGAGAAAAGAAACTTTCGATTATGAAAATTCATGATTTACACTTGACGCACGTATATATTCCAACAGCAATAGATAAGGTTGATTTATTGTGCCGTTCTTTTCATAAGTTGCGCGTCTTTTTTTTTACAACCGGAGATGAAATACGATTGTGTGCAGAGCAATTACTCGGTGAAACGTGATGGAGATGTCAAACAATGAAAGAGTAACGTGAGAAAAAAGTGGCTAGACAAAACCTAGAATAATTGCAAGTGAGGAAAAGTGTGGGTTTACCTCTTTTTTAACGTCCTGATGCTTGTGACCACACATTATTCTCCTCGGTTTCAATGGAGTTCCAGGGTACACGGTTTTTCTCTTTTTTTTTCTTATCTTGATTTTCAAATTTTCAGCTGAAAACAGAAAAAATAAATGTTCCTTTGTGTAATAATATTTGAGAATAAATAATTTATTCGATCATATCGCTACATAGAAATATCTCAGGCCCCAAATCGCAACAAAAACATCCTAATCACTATCTACCTTATCCCAACCGCGTCGCGCCGTAATTACACTGCGATCAGTAAATATTTGCTCCTCTCACTCGTTTGCCAAACCTCTCATACCGTCCGCCTAATTACTTCCTAATACCCTAACCCACACCATTATCCCACACACATACATCCTTCTATCAGCAGCAGCTCAACAGCTCATCTGTCACTCTCGCCAGTCTCCAACCTTAAAAACAGAAAATCCACATTATAGAACCGTTCCCACTGCAGCAGTCGGGAAGAAAACTCTTTCTCGTTCCCAGCGCGCACATCTCAGAAACACTTTTCAAAAAAACGTGCAGCGCCGTTGAACTCCCGTTTCACTCTCGCGTTTATTCTCTCTAGGGGCTATATACACGCGTAGCGAATGGGACGGAGCTCGTCGCTCGGGTCAGCGAAGGGTCGAGTGGTCAGTCGGCAAATCCGAAATGAGCATGCTAGTCAACGCGCTGCAGTATATGTAAATCAGCTCAAAGAGAGAGGGAGAGCTACCCTCGTTAGAAATGCAACCTCTTTCGCGCAGCTGCGGCTCTGTGCGCCGGTGGCGCGGATGTCAAGAGACGCATATAGAGAGAAGTGGCGCAAGAGCTCGTGGAGAGGGTTTGAGAGGATGGATATATTCGTCGCGTATGGTTATGTCATACTGACTTTTCTTCTACGAAAGTGTGTTACTTTTGATATTAACATTTTTACCTTACAATAAACATTATTATATAGTACATTAAAGTTTTTAATTTAAAGAGAAGAACATTAACAAGCTTGAAAGTTGAAATAGTTTTGATGATAGAATTTTTTTAATTATAATGAATCAAATGTTTCGTTGCGATTAAAAACCGTCATTTGCGCGTTTGTCAACAGAGAATTTAATTAAGATAAAATGCAATTATTTAATCCGAACGTATGCGTGACAAAAATTATAAATCCATCCAGCCGCACATACATATATTTCTAATCGTAAAAGAATTTCTAAACAAATTTATAGGTTATAAATAACATTGGCTGTCAAACGCGGGAGGGGACATACCTTTGTATAACCGCGGCTAACCGTATCAAAGACTGTCTTTTCAATTAAAATTTCGCTGCCGGCATATTCCCCCACTCGGCATTTAACTGCCGCTGATAAATTTTTATTGCGCTTTTACCGAATATATAGATATCGCGCACACTGAAAATTTTGTCGTCACGCGTGTACACGCGCGCTCTCCTCTCGGCCGAATGTAACGAGGCTAGCTTTCCGGCCATCGTGGTCGTGTTTTTTTTTTTTTTTTTCGTTCCTCACTCCGAAGCGAATCGAACGTTTTCCGATTCGACGCGCACGCGCGATTGCTGACTATCTATAGGTACGTGTATATGTATAGTGATGGTGCGACGAAAACTATGAGGCTCGTTTGGATTGAAAAAGGTGGGAGGGTGTAGTGGCGTATCGGCGGAGTTTTTATGGATGCGATGCATCGCTCTCTGTGTGCGTCCGGAGCGCGAGATTGACGAGTTTGGGAAATATTCTCGTTTTTTATGGAGGGGAAAAATGTTTTGCCAGAGGTCGGGTGTAAAAGTTGTAGTTGAAAATTTAAACAAACGGTGGGTTTGAGATTAGAAAATGGTTTATGATTTTCGAATAATTCTTTTTTAAAAAAGAAAGTTCTTTTTTTCTAATATTTATATATTGTTAATAAAAATTTACCTAAAATTGATGAATAATTTACAATATATACAAACAAATAATCTAATCTTCTATTTATATAAGTAGTTTCTGTAAACCGAAATATTTCAAATAAAATCTTTACATTGTCAACGCACTCAACTATACAACAATCAATGCTAAACACATCTCCCACCCCAACATCATATTCAAACTACCAACCTTCGCACAAAAACATGCGTCCAACATCACCTCTTTAATTTTCCCCGCACTCACCGACACGAACCTGACAAGCCAGGTATTTCCGTACTTATACACAATTTCGCGCGCTCGCCATACTTACCAATCTCCCCTGTATACATACATATACATACCCTTCGACGATTTTCGACTCGCGCCGCCTCTACTTCTCTCCTCTGCGCTGCAGCAGCGGCAGCTCTAGAATTATTTACGAGCGCGCTCGCCGCTCTCGCGGGGAGCGAATAAAAAAAGAAGAGAGAGAGAGAGAGAGAAAAGGGGAGCGAGAAATAAATCGCGCGGGGGTCGGCGCACTCGCGGAGAGATCGCTCGATGCGCCGCCGCCGCGCACTCGTAAATTAGACGCTCGTGGCCCTTAAATCTCGCATCCGGGACTGTATATGCCCGCGTACGTATATACGTATA
Organism: Torymus auratus; assembly: GCA_900474315.1. Lineage (NCBI taxonomy): Eukaryota > Metazoa > Arthropoda > Insecta > Hymenoptera > Torymidae > Torymus > Torymus auratus. The sequence goes on from UXGD01000060.1 coordinate 78,928, forward strand.
CTTACGTGTGTAAATGTGTTAGTGTGAATATATACGTATATACCTGATGCGCGCACGGTGACTGTCCTTTTCGCAGACACGATGTACTTTGACTTTTTCTTTTTTACCGGCACGTAAAGAGGATTGGAAAAGGCTCTACGTATGTTTGCATTTTTTTCGGTAGGTGTTATAGGTGGAAAATGGTATACGAAAATTTTGAGTTGTGTGTGACGGTAATGGCCGGTAATTACTCCACGGTGGGTATAATTGTACGGTTCTACCGATTCTATACGATGCCCCTTCGAGGTTCTGAAATTTATGGATCGCGCGCGTTGGCATGCGCTCTTTGCCCATCAAGCGAGCTTTTTATTCACCTTTTGTTTGCGTTTAGCGCGTGTTTACGCTCGCGGAATTTTAAATTATGCGTGCAAATATATGGGCGGGCGCTTCGAAATTTCATTATGGCGGCAGCTCGTTCCAAAGATAAGTATCGAGAAAAAGGTGGTGTGCTTGGGATACACTGCAATAAAGGTTTAATCTCGAGTAACGGATTGGACTTATTGTACTTTTACTTGCCCTGGAAAGTTATAAAAGTGGCGCGTGAAATTGTCGTAAATGAATTTCTTTGAAGTATAAGTGTAATTATATCGGTATACGTTATAATAAAACGTGTATAAATACAATTATGATAAATGAATACAGGGCGAAAGATCTTATTTAAGTACCGGTGACACGATAATTTCCAAAAGAAACAACTTCATTAATCTCTACCTTATTATAAGCCAAAATCAGCAGATACTTTCAAAACCTCAGAAAAGCACATTTTATCAGTAAAGTACACTACATTACTAAACTTTGCGCCATTTGATTATCTCAACTTCACCAGTCCTCCACCCTTCCAAAAAAAAACTCCCAACAACAACAACAAACTAACTTCTCACGACACCTTTCGCGCCTTAATCCTTGCTCTGCGCCTCCACGGCTTCGTTCCGGCTTTTAAAAGCGAGCCAAGTGCAGCAGCGCGTTTTACATACACACAGAGAGAGCTTGGCAGGGGCCCATCGTCGCCCCGAGTAGGTAGAAACGGACACCGGAGATAGCGCTTTCCTTGTAATTGCTTTGTAAGCCGGCGAGCGAGCGGCCGTAATTATGCTGTCTCTCGGCGCTTTCTACGGCTGCGCCGCGATAATTTTTCATTCGGCGAGAGGATTTTGCAGAGTCGTCGGGTGTCTTGGACGAGAGAGGAGGCGACTGCGAGAGCTGGTGTTTGGAAGTTGGAACGCAGAGATGAGGATTTGAGTGTATAATGAAAATTATGTTGGAAATGAGATACGATGGGATTGAGCTGTTACTTTAAAATGTAAAAAGTGTAGTGTTGAAGAAAAGAAAGGGAACGAGTTGATCGTGTATACACGTTTAACAAATTTCTGTATATAATATTATAATATATAAGTATAGTGCAATCTCTATAATATAATACAGTTTTGAGATCACGTTTAAAACATTTCTTATTTAAATTCATAATTCAAACCAGTGAATGTGCAACGAACTTTTTTCTTTGTAACACTCTCGCAAATTCATACATTAAATCATCGTGCCAAATCGCAAGAACAAATCCCTGGCACTATTTTAATACACCTCTCACGGACCTACTCAGACGTGAAATTCAAACGACGCGTCGAGTTAAAACTCGCTCTTCCCTTTCTCCTCTCTCTTTTTCGCTCTCTTACCCTTTTAAACTGTACACATAAGCGCAAATAAGACGAAGCGTCGCTTTTGAGTGTCTCTCGCTTCTTTGTGCCATCACAAAGCCGCACACGTGCGCAAGTGTGTATATATACATATTCCTTTTAAAAGGCGCTCGCTGTCGCGCCTCCACGCTGACTGATCGCGTCGTTCTCGCGTGGCGCGCGTTTTCGAGATAAGCGGTAACGTCGGCGCTGCAGGATCGTCTCTTCCCACGTTTAGAGAGAGGATCGCTTCTGGTGTAATGTTTCTGATCGCTCACTCGTGGGTGATGCGCACGTGTTTACGCTCGCGATGCTCCGTTTTATAAGGAGGATGCACCGAGGTGCGGTATATAGTCGATGGGAAGAAAGTCGAGAGTGAGAGATAGCGATGGATGGTGATTGAATTTTAGGGCGGGGGTGTGGGAAAGTGCTGAGATTCGGAGTTAATGACATGCTGAATTCGTTATATTCGATTGTTTGAAGGAAACCATACGTAAATAAATCTATTTGCAATAGTGGAATATCGTAAGGGTACAATACAGTACTCTGTGAATATATATTTAAGTATTTGTTACTCTCGATCAATAAATTATGAATCATAATTCTTAAACAACAAGCTTCTTTTATAATACCTCATTTGACAACAAATTTCCCGTTTATTATACATATTTCTTAAATACAAAGTTTCATCGAACGCCCATAATTCAACCATCCAAATGCCATTATAATCGGAACTTTCAACAAAGCTCCTGCTACCATGCGAGCAATATTTATATCTCTCCCCTGCACCCATAACGACAATCTCATCAAAATAAATTTCACAGCGCTAATGCACATGTATCTCTTTTTTTCTGTTCCAGGTGAGTCCATTAATCCTTCCCCGATAGCTTATCCGCGCCACTTATCTCGCCACCTCACGCGCACGGGGTGACTCACCAGGTAAGCCACCACCACAACCTCCTATATATACGACAACACATCGTATAGAGTCTCTCTCTCTCGGCCGCTAAATTATCCCGAATAATAAGTCGCCCCGTAACGACACCCGATTAATAACGCGGAAGCGACGTCGTCTTCCGCAAAAACACGACCCAAGAGAGAAAATCTCGTCATTTTTTCTTTCTCCCGAAGAACAGCAGCTGTATATACGCGGCTAGCGTCTTTATCTCGCGCGAGCATCCGTTGCGCGCGATCGATCGCGCGTGCGCGCATTATTATGGGACGCGCGTCGCGCTGAGAAGAGAAGAAGCCTCTTAATACATAACCGAGCGCGTGCGCGCTGATCGATCGCTAAATTACTCATCGTAACGTTCGACATTTCCGCGTGTGTGCCGCCGCTGCGGGTATATGTATATGTACACACACGTATATGTACAAGAGGGGCTCGGTGTGTTGTTGCGGACGAGGTACACGACGCAAGTGCAGCATCCGTTCGAAAAAGCGTCTAATGAAGGAAGGCACAGCAACAGCAACCTACGTAGACTATACCGTGTGTGGAGTGTTTAACGTCGCGCGAGAGCCTCGTGCGCTACTTTTTTTTGTTGGACGGAATATAGTTGGGTCGTATATTTATGATGTACGCGTGTAATTGCATTATGGAAGGTGCAGTTATGGTTTTTATGGTACAGTCCTTGTCGGGAGCTCCTTGCTTCGCGCGATTGTATAATTCCGGTAGCGGTAGTTTGTCCTTATTAGAGTTTGCGAGTTGTAGAGTCGTAATTATTGATTCCGATGGGATGTGTATTATTTGCACACGAGCGCATCAATCGCGGGGGTGTTGTTATTCGAAGAGATGTTATAGTGCTGGTAATTTTATTGGGGTATTAATATTTTTTAATTCATTGAAAAGTAACGGAAATTGTTTATAAGGTTATTTGGTATTACAGTTTTATGTTTAAAGTAGGGCTGCACGAGAGCAAGACAATATTTCGATCTGTAATTATTAATCTTTAAAATCTTTTTATATTCAAATAACATAAATATTAAAAAAAAAATGAACTGTTAACTTGCTTTTATAAGTAGCACTTCAATTTACGTACAGATTCCCAAACTATTTCTTCTTTTCATCTTATCATCCCCATTGCACCGTGTCACATTCGAAAATTCCCCCGAAACCCAGGCGCGCAGCAGCACTCCACTCGGCCACTAAACACCGATAACCCATTACCCATCCACCGGCGCGGCCACCAAAATTCCGCAGCGGCCGACACGTGCACTCACTCTCTCTCTCTCTCTTCACCACGGTGCATTCGCTATATGTACCTGTACATATACGCGCGCTGGCCGCGGGTAATTACCAGGGCGAAATATGCGAACGCCGGCCGGCTGTGATGCTAATTACGAAAGAGGGAGAGAGAAATGGGCATAAAGCCGTGATGGACGAGCGGCGAGAGACTGCGGCAATGGCCGCGACGCCAAGAGGCTCATCTGCAGCGCTGCACTGCGGGTTAATATCGCTGGGAAGGAGGAGAGTTCGAATAAGGGGAGGGTATAATGTTGATTAGGATTGTTTGAGAATTGCGATAGTTATGTGCGCATTGCAGTCGTTTGTAACCGTTATTTTTTTTTAAGCTATATGAGGTTATATGGAATGGCTAATGTATATTAGCGACTAAATTTCGAGAGGGATTATTAAATTATGGGGAGAATAAAAGTAAACGAGCGCGTCGCGGAGGAAGTTTAATCTGACGTCGCTTTGCGCGCGCGCGCTCGCGCGGCGTCCTTTGATGAGGTTAATAAAGTGACATCACAAAGGAATGCTAACGGGCTGTATAGGTACAAAAAAGACGCTGTAATTGACGCGCGAGCTTTTAATTAACTTTATGAATACTCATGCGAGGAACAAGCCTTATTTTATATATGTCCACGAGTAGAGCTTTTTACACGGTCCCTTTATAAATAATAAATATACAATAACTATAGCGTTATTGACAATATATGAGCGAGAAACTTTTTCGTTGTCATCGAGCGACACGATACACTTATACGGGACTATAATTAAATTACTCGAGCCTCGAAACTTCACCGCTAACTTAATCAAATCCGATTGCTTCCAAACAATATATCTCTATATCTATCACCTCGAATCGGATCACATAACGAATCCTATATATATATCCAACTCAACCTACCAATTTGCAATTATGAAATTAATGACTCCGCCGTTTCTCACTACTACACACGCGGCTTTCCCCTTCCGTGTATATATATATTCGGCCGTCGCGCTCCAGTTCTCGTCCCTGTACGTAGTTCGTCGATCCCCCTCCCTCGTGGTTTCAATTATCCGCGATAATCCTTGCACGCACACACGAAGCACGTGCTAGCCTCAGCAGCATCCCTCCCCCCTCCCAATCAAACTTTTCGCATTAAAACTTTCTTCCGGCGGCGCGTCCACGTGTAAACAATTATAATCCCGAGGTGTATAACCGTTAGCGGCGTGTACATCCTCGGCCACTTTTCCGCTCGCCTAATACTCTCCTAAGCGGAGAATCGCCCGGGGAAAAAAACTTCTATACTACGCGCGTGGAGAGAAAAAGACGCGCCGTAAATTAAGCGGTGTTATAGAGGGCTGAGACTTTTTGCGCGCGTCACCCTTTTTGTCGACGACCGCAGCAGCAGCAGCGGATATAGGGAGAGAGACGGCGGCTCTCGAAGACGTGCTGCGCGTGCGGCTAGACGCGCCCGCAGCTAATTTCCCGTGCGCACGCACGCGTGTATTATATAAAAGCCGAGAGAGAGAGGATATCGGAACGTACAATGAAGCGAGGGTATATAGGGTACAGTTAGGTTTGCTATGGGAAAGGGTGTTGCAGATACGTAATATATAAAGAGTGCGAGCGAGATTGAGACGACGGTGAGATTGTAATGGTCGATTGATTTGGTGTTGAACGTGTTCGATTCGCTTTGATTCGCGGTGCAGAACGTCATGAGATTTCGCATTAACACCTTTTCCGTGTAAACTTGTAATGAATCTTTGAAGATGCATCTTGCTTTGTCATCACATGCCAGATGTACATACAGGAGTGTTTCTCAAAAGTCGGCTGAGGAGATAGAAGTGGCGAGAGGGACCTCCCGCAGGCAATACTAAGAATATATTCGTTCGTGGAAATATTAATAAGTTCGCTATCTGGATACGAATCATCTGGAATTTATATACATCACATTTCATAATTAGGTGTATAAAATTATAGCAATATCTATTTAACATTTGTTCAAATAAAGCTTAACATAATCTAAAAGAGGCCTCAATTCAATAACTGGTAAAAAGTTAATACTTCGATACCTTTCGATTACCGCTTCAAAGCCAGACACGAATTTCGTTATCCTCAAGCCCATTTCCCGATGCAAAGCGACCATCAAGTTATACACGCATATACATACATACACTATGTACAGGCGTGCCGTTCGCTCAAAGTTAAAGGCAGAGCCTGTCGGTCTAGCGCGACAACGGAGCACGTGTTTCCCTCTTCAAAGAGACGACGACGACGATGGCGCGACACGCAAATTTGAGAGAGAAGACGCTCGTGGGTCTCGAGAAAAAGGAGGAAATAAGAAAGAAAGAATCGTCGCGCTGGCGCGACAAAGAAGCCAGGATCCATCGTCGCAGACGTTATCTTCTTTTTACTCACGCGCGGCTCGGCTCCTTGCTCCTTTTTTTCCTCTTATTTTGCGCAAAGTTTCCTCTCGCTCGTTTTATCGCGGCACGGGTTAGCTTTGACCTTTGCGCCGCGCCGGATGGACGAAAGAGAGCGAGAGACAGGGCTAATCTTAAAAGAGTTTTTGATGCACTTTACCGGGGGCTTGTTTAAATGAAATTTTAGGTCGGTTGGGTGGTGAAGTTGTTATTATTTACGTGCGAAGTGAGTTTTTATACTTTTACTTGAATGACTTTGTAGTCGGACTTGTCGCAAAAAAAGCTGTATACCGAAAGTTATGTTGCTGAACACTTTCCTTATCACTAAGATTGCATTAATCACTCTCGCTAGGCAATTATTAACCTCGCCTATCTCTATAAGCCACACATTTCTTCCTGGACAATCCGACTTATCGAGCCAACCCACGCGTGCACAATTAGCCAAAAGTAGGCGCGCGAGCGCGTTTCACTGAGATCAGATACTACCAGCAATTTATTAAACTTTATATATTATATTCAAAACTTTTTCTACGCGCATCCATCAAACTTTCCTCGCGTGCACGGTGAGTTCTTTCACTTTCTTGTCGCCCGCGCTCGCAGAATTCAGTGCGGAAAGAGAAAAGCTCGCACCTGCAGCTAGCACCTCGTAAAACACGCGGCTCGCTTATTACGCGCGCGCGCGGTTTCTTTTTAATGGAATCTCTATTGTGGGAGGGAGATAGAGGAATGGGAGAGAGAGAGAGATCGTAAAGACGCTTATAATTCGCGCGTTTTAAAGTTTAATGGCGTGCCGTTTGGTTTAAACAGCTAATTAGCAAGTCATTGTTTTGTTTAGCGCGCGTGCGCGGGATAATGAATTTAACAGGACGACGAGTTTGTTGATTGTAGAGTCGCGAGCGCGTTGAAAGTTTTATTAAAGTTTTATTGAATTAATGCGGCGGGAGGTTCGTTTGCGGGATACAGGATCCGATGAATAAATATTTTATATACGTTTATATTATAGACCGACGCATGTACCTGAAAATATGTTAATTTAACTGGAATTTTTTTATTTCAAAATTATATGTGACGAAAATATCTTTTATATTAAACAAAGCTTTCTTTTGCATATGAAATACTCATCGTTATTCGAAAGTCGGATTTTGATGATAAGAGATCTTTTCTACATACTTATTTGAATATTAAATTACATTTCATTAGAAACGATATAATAATATACCATGCTCATTTATTTCTATAAACACCTGTATCCTATTCCACAGCTCGAAACCCACTCACTTGTTCACATCACCATAATTCCTCACCCATCAAACCCATATCAATCATAATCCCCTAACAACGTATCGCTTTCTCGAGAATTACAACGACGACGCGCATCTCCCCTTCACCATTTACCAACCCAAACTAGCACTTTACCTCAAGCTCCAGAAACCTTTTTTCCCCCGCTGCACTTTTTCTCGCGCGGCGTGCATCAAGGACCCGTGTGTGCGCGCGCGATTAGCGTCTCTCTCGCTTTGACTTTGAGGCGCGTAATTCTCCGGCAAGAGTCACCTAGCTACCGTATAGAAGAAAAAAACCGCCTGAATGTATATATATACACTTGCACTCGCGAGGAAAAGAGAGGAAAAAGGGGGTTAATGCGGTCCGTGATGTACGGCATATTAACGCGGCGAGTAGCGGGAGAGATATTAGAAAATTTTCTTTTTCGTTTATTTTCGGTTCTGACGAGAGGGAGGAGATAATTTTTTTTTCACGCCGCAACGGAAACGAGCCGCGTCGCTAATGGCTACAAAAAAGAGGCGCGCGTGTGTACACATATACACAGCACAAATGAAGTCGTCGCGGCTCGTGAAATTGGAAGCACGTGGCAGCGGCTACGATTTAACTTGGTTTTTAAACCGCGCTTTGGCGTGGACGTATATGTGTTGGGGATTGTGGGAATTATATGCAGAATGCAGGGGTTTATTAAAGTAAATTCGGAGTGAATATAGGAGAAGATACTTTTCGCTCCATATATTTTACGCTCTCGTATATAAGAATTGCGTAAAAGAACGATGTATACATTTATATTTTATAAATATGGAAATTTAAACAAAATTTAGACATACTCTGGTATTCACACGTGTGTAGACTGAATACACTTTGTTTACCAACGAACCTCATATTATCATCATTCATCTATATGAAACCCATTCACACACACACAGTAAAATAATTCTCACAACTTTTTCTCCCTCGTTCCGCAAGCTTTACGAAATTACCCAAATTACGTAACGCACTTAGTACACGGAACCCCTTACACTCTACTTCTATAAATTTCGTCACCGAAATCTCTCAGCGATAATCGTACAGTTACTCCACTCTTCCAAAATCAAAACGTCACCATCTTTAAAGGGCTTCAATTACACTCTTACAGCCCGAACCTCAAGACTCTCCACTTCTCAATAGCGACATATAGGAAGTCTGGCAGAGCGCATCGTACACTCTCTTGCCATCTCTCTCCCAATATATACCACATACGTATAATACATATATATCTACGCTTCGTTCTCTCCCTCCCACTCGCGTATAGAGGCAGAGCGAGCGCAGAGACAGAATCGAAGCCTGCAGCAAGCCGCGCTCAACGAGAGTACGCGGCCGCGCCACGAGAGCTCGCTGCTACTCACACCGGCTATATGTGTGTGTGGATAGTGGAAAAAGTCGGCGCGCCAGCCGGTTCCCCAGATAGTCCTCGCTCCGTGCGGCGAGCGGACGTCGGGTTCTCTTGCGCGCGCTCGCGCGTATATGTGCGTCTCGTGTATATTTAATATATATAATTCGATTACGCTCGCAGTGTGAAGGAATTTTGCGGGCAAGTGTGCAATGATCGATAGTGGATAAAAGCGTAGTGATTGTTGAACAGGTGGAGAAAAAGTGTGCATAAAGAAGAGAGAGAGAGAGTGTGGTAGAGTAAAGAGAGAGGATAAACAAATGGAGATAAGTGCAGCGCCGGAGTACGCGAACGGATTGACTACTCGTAAAGTAATAGTGGAGAGGTAGATCGTGTGTGTGTATGTGAGAGAGAAGTGGCACTTCACGGATTGGAAAATAGAGTACCAAGGCAAGGAGATATGCGGATCTACGAGGAAAGTGCGTGTGATTTCGCGCTCGCGTGACTACACACGTGTATGTGCTGTGTACATCAGTGTATGTACGCGCGTGTAATTCGCCGATTTTTCTCCTGTCATCCAGCCGCGCGCGAATTTAATATCGATCGCAAGCGAGCTGAAAGCGCGCAGCTATATACAGCCGGAGAGTGTATATAAAGAGAGCAGCGAAGAAGAAGCAAGACCAGCGGCCCTTCTCACGGGGGCCTGCCGCTAAGGCGCAAAAAACCAGTTCCCTTTTTACCGCTTCCTCTTTCTCTGGTGTCGTTTTCATAGCCTCCTTGCGCGACAAAAAGAGAACCACAACCAGCAGCAGCAGCAGCAACAACAATAGCTTTATAGCGCAATACCTATATCATCTAGTCTTCCGCACGACGCAACTGTGATAACATTTACCCGAAGGAATATCTTACATACAAATTCGACTCGTTAAAGAAAGCGTATATAATATAATACGCACGCTAACGATCCACACCGTGAGTCATTCGGCCGGTACGATCGAGCCTATATAACGGGTTAATGGACTACCATCGCTGAACGGAGCAGAAAAAAAAACAAGAGATGGAGCAGCCGGAGGACTCTCCGAAGCGTAGATCGACGTTCTACGTGTCGTTGGAGAACGAGCCCCGGGGCCATCACTATCACCACCACCAGTCGTCGTCGTCGTCCTCGTCCTCGTCCTCGTCAGCATCGAAGTTTCAGAAGTCGGTGTCGTGCGATTCGGAGAAATACGCCTGCAGCACGTTTCCCATCACGCAGTCTAAGACAGCGCCGAACGTGCCGATGCTCACACGTACCCAGAGCACGAACAACGATAGCGGGTACCAAGGGAAGAGGCTGGAACCCAGGGGTAAGGTGCAAAGCCTCACCAGGATATTCGAAAGTCCGAAGAATAATAACAATAATAATAATAATGTGGAGAGCGAGCAGAGGAAGAAGGTGGAGCGCACGAGGTCGTTTAAGACCATAGAGAGGTTCCAGAACAGGTTCGTCGGTAAGAAGGATAGTAACAACACGAGTAGCAGTAGTAGCAGCAACCGCAAAGATACGAGGCTGAATAAGAGTATAGGCAGCTTCGATTCTGACAAGAACAACGTAGACAAGGAGGAACGACGGCGGAGCAAACGCGAGGACTCGATCGAACGACGCACTGGTCCAGTTAAAGCCCTACCTGTGAGCACCAAATCATCACGTGCAACTCGCAATGATCATGCGAAATCCGTCGTCGAACCAAATCGATCCACCAAGGGGTCGTCACAGACATCATCTGGACCTACACTAGCTAATCTGCTTATAAGACGTACGCATAGCACGAAGCTGGCCAGGAGTACGAGCACACTGGTTAGAAGTAGTAGACACGCGTCTATTGATAGCTGTAATGTGGCTACGCATCTGCAGCAGGCGAAGAACGACGACGCGGATTCCGGACAGGAGAACGAGGACTCGCCGGTACTTGACGAGTCGAGCAGCGCTGGGAGGAACGGAGAGGAGACGGATACCGACGCCGGTGTACATTCAGGTGAATGGGAGTTTATATGGGGGTTCCGGGAATGAGGTCGAGCGCGCCGATCCAGACGCATGGCATGCATGCGCGTTCGATGATTCATTCCGTCGTGTATGAGGTGGCGTGTATGGGGAGAGAAGTTGGGATAAGAATGCGTAGACGTAGGGATTAGGTTTGGTAATTTGAAATAATATTATATGGATAAATTTATAAATGTTGGCGATGATTGTTGAGGTGGTTCGTTTAATTATTGATTTATAATGATAAAATATAATTTTTTTTTATTGGGAAGGTATTTATAATTTATTTTTTTCATTAAAGAGATATTTATAATTTAGCAGCGGTTATAAGTTGCTCATTAAGTTTTTATTTTATTTAAACTCCGCGGCTTCCGTCAGAAAAATTTATATACGTGTATACTGGTTCTCGTGTCGCGTGTGTGCCGAAACCGCGCGTATTTAAGCTTCTCGCGGCGGATTATTTAAATTGCGCGCGTGTGTGTGTATCCGAACTAACGAGTTTGCGAGGCGATTTTTATGCAATCCTTTCACGTAATATATATAATTTCTCAAAAGAATTTTGCCGGGCATTCAGTCGTCGCGGAGAAAAAAAGGAATCTTTTCACTCGAAACCCACGGCTAAGTTTCGAAAAGTACAAATTGACACATTATTATGCATATTACAGTATACGCGGCGGCGAAAGTCACTCGTTTGAAGAGAAATGAGATCTATTTAAAACACGTTTTCCCCGCGCGAAACAGGACAGTCGAGCGTTACCCAATAATCCGCGTTATCAATATAATACGACAAAGTAAAAAGAAGAGAACAACAACAACTCGTTCGTTCCATTAACTCTCCCGCCCGTCATCACCACAGACGCATTCATTAGCCCCTACGAATTCCTCTGCTCCCCACACATACCTACGCGGCACCCCATCCTTGTACACTCTCGCCCATTAATTCGTCATTCGATCAACGAGCCTCTACTATACACGACCCGACGAAAGTAAACAACAAGCCTCTCTCTGTCTCGGCTATGCGTGTATGTGTATTACGCACGCCCGAGGAATGTTCCCCGAGACGTAAAAATTTCTCCTATTGTCGCGCGCGCGGAATCCCGGCGACTGACCTAACGCACGCTGCTACTGCCAATTAATGGAGAGAGAGAGGCGAGGAGCTGCGTGAGAATTGCCAATATACGCCGTGTGGTAATATCTTTCCTCTTATGTACGCTTTATCGAGTGCGTGCGGCTCTTTTTTCCGCGTGTGCGCAAGAGAGCCAAATTATACCGGTACAAGAGAGGCGGCGGTCGCGAGGATTAACGAAAAAAGCCGGTCGACGGGTTGTTACTGCGGCTGCAGTTGTCTTTTTACCGTGGTGTACCTTTAATGAGCGTGTGTATGGGCGAGTGTGTATGCGTGAATTTTCGTCAGTGTGTATTGGAACGAGTGTAATTAGACTTGCCAGAGGTTGAGGTTTTTCCATTTAATGGCAACTGATATTTGTACTGTTTATTTTATTTTGTTTCTCGTTGATCGGAAAAGTACTCACCAACGTTTATTTCCCCACAGCAATTTTTATTAATCAGCTTCAGCTTCTACATTATACAGCTAATGAAAAGGCGTCGCATGAATACAGCGTGGACGCTCCGCGCGACCCATTAGTCATAGCCACTACCGCTTTCGTTCTCGATTGAAATTCACGCAATAATTATGCTCTCATCCAGCTCATTATGCGAACCGAGCTATCTGGGTTATACACGCCCGTATATCCAGGGCCTCTTCCAACTCGAAATTTTGCATACGTATTACGCGTCTATATATATACGTATATATTTTCGTAGGCGATCGGCCCCGCGCGATATACCACGTCGTTGTCGTCGTCCCAACCGCGCTGACATTCGAGAGGCGCGCAATTTATATATAGCCGTGCCGCGCTGCGCGCGTACCACATCGCTGGCGCGCGTCTTTTCTTCTGCGCGCCGTGTACACGAGCGCTGCTGCTGTATGTATAAAAGGTCATGGATAAAAGTACCGTTTTAGAGCGAGGATTATCGCGCGCGGTGGCGTGTGTGTATAGGTATATATGTCTCTCATAACGCGTGCGATGTACGTGTTGAAAATAAAATATGGCCGGTAGGTAGGTACGTAAATAAATATATATATTGGTGGATAATGAGCGCTTCGTAGCGCGGTGCGTGTACCTGTACCCCTTTTTAGCAACGTGTAGAAAGATTTTAGTACACTTGTCGGCTGGTATAATAGGGTTTTTATAAATTTTTGTCAGAGTTTAGAAAGGAATTTTTCGCATGATAATTTGACGAGTGAGTAGAAAGTCCCAGAAAGCCTTGAGAGATTTTTTTGCAATTTTTCAAAGGCAATAACTCACATACACTATACTTACGACGAATTTTCTATTTTTTTTTCGAAACATAATGAATATTCCGTGCACTTTTTGTAAGAAGACAGTAAATTAAGTCTACTCACGATTACTATGGTTTAATCCTCTCGCTCCCGATAATATTCTTTCCAACCTATAGTCTTATATTTTAATATTCCATTTTCGCATAAATTATCTTGCAATTTTTCAACTCCACCTGCATTCAATCTCACAATGAGCGCGTATAGTATATACCTATATAACGGATACGAAACAAAAAATAAAGAGTTACGCGAATAATAACCGCGCGCTCATTTTTCCTCTACCGCATACGCAGACGCGTGCCTATAACGTGTATGCCATTATATTCTATGATGCAACAGTTTTAAAACGGTATCATTCTATTACGGTTCTCAAAACGATAATTTCACGTAGAGACGACGGCGACGACGTGCGCACTATACGTTCTATACGATGAAAGTCTTATTATACGCATACGTGCATCTAGTCGAAAGAAATAACCGTGCGTACGCAGAAGAAGAAGAAAAAATAGCTGGCCGTTCGTGGACCGTGAAAAGAAACTCGCGTGCGCGCATGTAACCGCGAAAAAAGCGCTATACCTACGCGGTCGATGCTCGGTGATAAATCGGTCCCAAGTTTAATTGACGAGGTGTAGTGGCGTGCGGCCCAGCAAGCTGAACAAACTTGCGAAATAATTATCTCTCTCGCGGGATCAGTGTATTTATGTATGTATGTATATCTCGTCACGGTCGCCGAGTGTGTAAGAGGTGTGCGCGCGCGCGCGGGAGTTTATCTATCCACGAATTTCGAGCAATTTGTGCAGAGCTAACAAAGCTTGACTTATACCAGGTTTCCGATTGTTGATTTACTATATGTAGTCTGAGAAAAAGATTGTAGAAGCGTTATATAAACGTCCGTGTAGTATAACGAAAGAATTTTCAATGTCGATGGCATTCACTGTACTCTTTGATTTATATATAACGTACGTTGTTATAGGTTTTGCATCAAAGATTCTTAAAAGAGCGTTCGATAAAAATACATGCGGATAAAAACGCCGTTTGACGCATGCTTCATAGTCGACGAAAAATGGCAACGACGTCCTAATTAACGCCTCTGCCAAATACACGCGGGTGTACAACCTTCCGTATATACACTGCTCAGGCGGGGATAACGATCGCCGCGCAATGAATGTCCCTTAGGGTCGTATCCCCCCTGAACTCGTACATGCCTGTGGATGACGCATTTCCTGAATGACAAGAACCGCGTCCATTACGAGATAAGCGAATCAGTTTAGTGCCCTAAAATTACGCCCAATTTTCTTCGGTGCGAATTGTTTCTCGGTATTCGTTTGCCTCTTTTTCTCTCTCGCTCTCAAGTGTTTTAACTTCAATTTAAAAAATACTTTCGCAATGTAGCTTTTCAGGGCACACGCAGGCGCACGATGTGTTTTTGCGCTTATTAAATTTGAATGTGAAAATTAAAAATAATATGTCTCCCCGCGAGTGAGAGTAAATAAGTCGGACCAAAAATATACGTCGGCGAATAAGGTATACGTCGGTGACCAATTTTTCCATTAAGTAAGTCATTATCGTAAAGATTAAATCATTTTCGATATTCTCGAGTTATTATACATATACGCTATACAATTTTCAACTCGTAAACAATGAAAGAAAAAAAAATTGTAATTTTCATTAAACCGCGGTACAAAAATCGCTTTTATCACAGTCGAAACCTCATTCGTTTTACCTTCTCGAACCTGGCGAAACACAGCCAATGCGTCTCGTCGAGATCTCAGAGCACCGCGAAGAAAAAAGAAGGCGAGCGGCACGAAATGACGGCCATCATTACCATCGAGCCGAGGCGAATAAAATAAGTCCGTCCCTCCCGCGAGAGAGATGCAATTCCCCTGGCGGTTTGCAATTACCCGCGGCCGCGGAGAATGAATGCGGTTCTCGCGTCGCGCGTTTTCAATATTATATACGCGCGGCGAATTGGATCGAGCGCTAAAATTGATTATCACTTGTTTTTATTGTGTATATATATACGTGGGATTTGTGCTCGCGGCGAAGCTTTTTATTAGGCGGGGAGATTAGATTGAGATATTTTGCGAAAATTTATGCGGCGCGAGGTGCACTACTGCTGTAAGTCACGTTTTAGAGAGTAGAAAGTCGATTGCGGGCTTTTTATTTGGGGAATTCCGAGATTAAGTTTCGCGCATTTTGTTAGTGAAATGAGCCGAGTTCCGTTACGGAAGAAGTATAATAATTTTATCGAATTATTGTAAAAGTATATATACTCTTCGAAATAAGATTTACACTTATGAACTTTGAAATATAATATTCTACATTATCCTTCTTTCACCGAACCGAGGATATAGGTAAACCCCACTGTTGGCACACCGAACGACTTTGAATAAGAAAGACTAACAAAAATAAATTAAAATAAATTTATAAGGTCAAAGATGTTCGCGGCCTCGCGTTATCTTCGAACGCGCGGCAAAAGGATTTATAATAGCTATTTATTCGCTGGTTAAGCTGGAAAGGTCAAAAGGATAAATATGAAAATCCTATTCCCCGGGCGATATTTCTACACTACTATGTTCCTCGCGGCTCTCCCAAGTACTTAAAATATTTCAGTATATATATCTCGGGGAATTTTAATAATCGTGTCGTTCAAAATTCTTAAACAATCCTGTCTCAACTCATCCTATCGTCAATCCCATCACCAAACAAACCAACTAAAACTTTCTACGTAGCAATCGCGCAACCTGTATAAGTACGCATTTTCGTCAAAGACAAACAGCTCGTCGTTCGTCGCCACGTGCGCGGGCCGCTAAGATCGATATCCATGCACACAGGCCTATAGTAGCGCTCCCGTTTCGTCACAATTAGCGATTAACAAATCGCTCCTATAAACCGATTAAATCTCTCTCCTTTCCCTCCTTTCCAGTCACACACGTGCGCTCACTCACCTCTCTCTCTCGAGTGCCACGACCTGCTTACATTTTTCGGGGGACGACCTGCACCTGCTCTCCTCTTCTCGTGTGTGCATCGAAAGAGAGGGAGAAGAGTGCAGTGCATGCCTTTTTCTCTCTCTTTCTCTTTTGAGTATATATATACCTATACGGTCGACTCGCCATAAGTTCCTCCGCGCGTTATATACGGCGAGTATAGCGCAAGCTGCGGGTCTGAATAACAAGACACGTTTAATGATGCCTTTGTTCGATCGCGGAGGGACGGGGAGAGAAAGATCGGGTCCTGATCTTGGAGGGAGCAGGGACCCTACGAGATGACGATGATGACGACGATGGTGTAGTTTTTCTTTTTTTAGAGGAACGAGGGAACTTTGTCGTGATTAATTATCGTGAAAGTAGCTGTGAAGTAATACATCTATAGGAAAAATTTCAATGTTACTTTCGTGCGTGAATAATTCAATTCCGGAATTTACGAGAACGTGTTACACCGTGTGCTTCTCTCTCTGCCTCCTAATGTTTGGATTCTACTAATTCCATAATGAACGTTTGACCTATTTTCTCTCTCTAGCGTGTACGGCGCAGTCTGTTTACCGTGAACTTCACTGCTGTGCTACGATCCCTTTTTCAATGATGAAAATTTCGTAACAGTATAGGTTATGCACGTCAAAATTGAGAAGCTGAATTGTATGTTAAATATTTATTTCCACATGGTGGTATATACCTCGTGTGCAGCAATAACGTATGTATACAATTTTTGGCGCGATAAGAAAATCTTGTGTGTGCTGTAAAGGGACAACGCGTAAAGTTGCATCATTTGCATAAATATTTTATATATGTGTGAATTATAATACAAAGCTTGCTTATTATACTTTCAGGTAAAAGGGATATGAAATTCGCCGTTGAATTTATGATACACGTAAGCGCGTTCATTGTGTTTTCAGGATAGAAGATCGCAAATATATGAGAGAATTTTGAACAGAACTTTAGTATTTATTTATCTTGCTGACGAATAGTACAATAAATTTAAAAGTGAATATTTAAGCTTATAACACTATGTATTAAAGAAACAGATTCGTAAAAATAATTTCACAATTGCATAATGTTATTATCGCTCACGCCTATATTATACGTATAATTTTTACATAAATTAGCTGTCCTAGAAATGCGTTTCGTTTTTTTTTTTCTTCAATTTGCATTGAATACAAACCATCGTAAAGATTTCTTTGACACGTGAACAAAAAAAGTACTGTCGTCGACTCAACTATACCTTTTCGTATAAACAAACACGCGATAACCAATTCCCCTCCTCAAACCAATACCTAAACCATCTCCTAAAAATCCCGCAACCCAAATATACCAATGCAAACGGCACACGATTTTTTCGCCCGCAATCACGCATGCAAATATTCGTCTGCCGCGCGCACGTCTCTCTGTTCCGTGATGAAATTTTCGGAATTCGAAATACACGTCTGCCCGGCCTCGCGCGTTCCTCTCCGCTTTTACGAGCGGAATACACCGTTTTAGAGAATTGCCCTTCGAATGTATAATACTCGCGCTGCGCTATAAGGCGTGCCGCCGCGTTTGTGTGTATATAGTGAAAGGTTAACGCGCGTATTTTCTAATTGCCGCTCGCGCGCGCGAGAGAACGCGTTATCTCGAGGCGAAGCGGAATCGTCGATTTTTCATAGCGCTCGCGCGAGAGCTGCGATGGCGATAGTAATTCATGCGTGTCTCGGTCTAGTTCTGATGCATATGTTTACGCGCGCATATCGCGGCGGCGGTTGTGGTTTATGAAGTTCGCTCGATTGCGCGAGAACTGAGTGCTTCTGATTGTTTGTTTTCGTTCGTCTCGGGTTGATTGTTTTCAATGTTTATTGTATTCATTATTCTGGAATAAATAAAGCATAAATAACAAGATTATATACTAGAATTAACAATTTTTATATTTATTATCTTTTTGTTACCCGCATTTTCCGCGCGAATTGAAATGAAAATACTGTTCCGTTTTATATAAAGTAATATAATCCATTACATAAACGCGTCTGTACAGTTGCGGGTTAACATACCCGTTTATTATTAAAGTAGGTCTCTCGCTGTTTTTAGCTTTTCACATTTATTCTGCCGACTCATTGTGTGTTTTGGACACTGTATATCATTTTAGCACCGACTAAATAACACGGACCCATTTATGAAAAAAAAAATCCTATAGTGTCTCGCGTTATTATAACATCATATTTAATTAAAATTACACTTACTCATATTCATGATAACAAAATGAATAGAAACACCGCAACCTACTACAGCGTATCATTCCACGTCCTACTGCAAAATCGCAAAACCCACCTAAAATCCTAGTTCGCACGCGTTACGCTATATATATCCTACGCAAACGGAAAACGCATAGACAACCTCGGCTGTAAGCGGCAACACGCGAGGAGGCCGCTCACCTCTTGCCTTGCGCGCACCGTCAATTTTTCCGTCAAAGCACGCGGAAAATAAGAACCCGCGTCTCTACTACTGCAGTATACGAATTTGATCGGCATTGCTCGCCACTGCGTGCGCTGCAATTAAGCAACGGACAGCAGCAGCAGCTCACGCGCAGCTTGTGAAAGCTCGTTTCATAACGAGGCCGCGTGTACGAGAGACTCTATAATACTCTCCACTCGGCCTGGAATCTCCGCACACGCGTGTATACGTACATTATATCTGTTGTTCCTTTGTCTGTCTCCGCGCATATATATAAGCCTTGCGATTTTATTATATGCGTTGCGACTCTTTTTTTTTCTCTCTTCTCTCCCGTGCGCAAATTGCGCGCGCCACGTGAGTTATGTGAGATTTATATAGGAATAATGGGAGCGAGGAGCGATAAAAGGCGTATAGCGCTGTGTTGCGTAATGGATGTGCATAAGGAGTGTTTGTTTTAATTGCGGATAAGGGAGGGAGAGATAGAGCGTATTAATTTCGAGCGGAGAAACAAGGCGTAAAAAGTGTGAGAGAGTTGCGAGATATTCGGCGAAATTGCCACGGCTATCGCGTGCTAATTTAATTTGCATTAATTGCGATGGTATAAAGGGGAATGTATGTAATTGTGCGAAGGCTTGGTTAATCGTGAATACAAAAAAAGATATTGTTTTTTTTTCTTCTATTGCTGGGAAAAATTGTAATAATTTTTCGTAATATACTTACTTCAGCGTTTGCTAATTTTACTTTCTTCTTTTTTGTTGCAGGTGAGTTTCTTAAACGTTCCCGAGCCGAGTGCACTTTTTGCGGATGCACATACATATAGCGTTCATTAACGTAAGTCTTTCCTCAAACTTAGTAAGCGCGTTTAATGACCAATTACTGATATGAATAAGGAAGAATGGGAATTCTAAATTTTTTCCTTCTCTCTCGGAAAGGAAAATATATAGTCTGCAAACTTTATAACGTGTCTGTGCGATTTCCAAATTAAAAGTTTGGAAATTTCTTATGGAAAAGAATAATATTCTTCTATATAATTAGGATAGAAAGCAAACTTTCTAGTTCAATAATTTTGTGATATGCATTTCCATAAAGTTGTTTGCGTGTAAAAATTAACAATGCATTAACAATCATAAACAACTAATAGATATAATTACTTTTGAAAAGTTAATATCTTATAAATAAAATTCTTCTTTCTCAGGTGACCAAATTTATTGATCAACAAAAAAGCGCTTTAAAAATTTCAAAAATTTACAATCCATTCCTATCTTTTCAATCTTATATAAATCTCCTAACCTCATACCATACTGACCTCAACGCGACGAAACCCTCACTAAACCGCACCCTAACCCAAATTTCATCACCAAACCTTCATACACACCATATCCGACCACATCAATAATCCATCTCCAATTTTTCTCCTTCCCTCACACACACCTTTTCACCTCCTCCATCTCTCCCCTCCCACACAACGCGTCCATTGTCATCGGCCATGTAAATACCTCGGCATTGTCGTCACGGCGCATCGGAATCTATTTTCCGTACGCCCACGCGCGTCGATATGTATGCGCACACGCGACGACCGTTATATAGCCACACGATGGCAGTGATGAATCCTCGCCCGACGTCATTAATCTGCGCGCGAGTTTTGAGGGGCGGCGGCGGCGGCGGTTAATCGAGTGTCCGTCCGGGCAATTGCACCGCGCGCGGATTTGCATGTTTCGGTGCACCGCAGGGGATTTAGCGAATTGGGTGTGGGAGAGAGAGAGGAGGGTAAGGAGTGGCCTGAGAGCTCGAGGTCGCGTCGTGGTATTGGTGGTGAGAAAAGCGGTTTTGGGGGGTCGACTGTTGTTGTTGGGTACTGGGATTTTCGGATTTCGGAGAAATGTGTCAGAGTATTAGTGGGGTTTTCGGGTGAAGCTTATACGATATTATTTTATTGTGGCTGTACGTATTATAGAATGAATATTCATCATGAAATTGAAATCGCAAGGGTCATTGACATTTTATATTCTAACGTAAAATAGAAAAAAATAATTGAATATTAAAATGTATGCTTTCGGGATTAAAACAATATAAATGGTTATTTGGAAGGATACTTGCCATATGTTACAACTAATTAATGATATATTTTGAGTTTTAAAATACCCTGTGATTTATTGCACACATACGCACACGCACAACAATAATTCATTTCGAATCACGATTGAATGGTTATTTTCGCCCGACAGACGCGCGCTTTGACACACAGCCGCATATACACACGAGACAGATTTTACCTTTTTGTTCCATTCCAGCGCACAATGGCCATAATTGACGATATGTTGCGGTAGCCTGTCGTAATTCAGGATAAACGCGCACGCGCGCTCACGGATAAAGCCATCGGCGAGCAAACACAAAACGCACGCGTAGTCATGGATTTCCGCAATCCCTTCACTTTTACCTAAAAAGAAAAAAAAAACATATAACGTGCCGCCCTTTCGATAAAAATCATTTTTCTCCCCAAAAATCAGCCGCGAGGGGAGAATGATAGTTCCCCCCTTTTACCTCGCGTGTATACAGAAAAAACTGGCGCGTGCGCTGGAACCCGAGTAATCGAAATTTATCACGGGTATAGGTATACGGAAGAGTCGCGCGGTAGATTTATACCGAATTGAGAGTTCCGCGAGAGCAGAAGTCCCTGAGGATCGCTCTCGCACGCGAAAAGGACGTTTCTATTACGCGAAACGTCGGCGCGGTTAATCGGCAAATTGAGAGATCGCGCGTGTCGGCATTGAGAGCCGTGTATATAGCTATTTTAGACGGGCCCACGCGTGTCTGTGATTCTATTGTAACGGATGACTTTATCCGTATAGCTATAATGTAGGACAGTTTTTGATTCGAGGCGGTTTGAATTGGTTTTCCATGGTTTTTTGCGGGTATGTCGATTGCTGATTTATGGTGCGTGCTCTAAATATAGACTTTCGAAGTCTTCATTTGACGTTAAAATGGAAGATGTAACGATAGAATCAACGAACTATTGCACTATATACTCATTGTCTTAAATTACACGTGATGAAAAGCAGTTCACATGTTCTCAGTCACCACCTCAGCATGACTCCACACGAGACCATCATATAAGTAGTCTTTATACGACTTCTCACCTCTTTTTACACACGTCCACAGCCCACCGCACTTACCGAATCCCGCACCATCATTTCCTCCGCGCGCGACAACCACGACAGAGCCCACTCCACTTTCCTCTCATCCATAATATCATCCATCCACGTGATAATTCCCACACTCGCTCTAAACCATCCCACTCACGCTTCCGTACTCCTTCCCAATCAAAACCCCAACCATAGCCCAAATCGCGTAGACGCGGGAGGGACAGCGGAAACCAGACACACGAAATATTCGCGGCGGCAGCGGCGAACGTGAGAATATGCCGGAAATGGATTCCCATACACACTTCGCGGAACGAACGAACGGTGCTCGCGAATCCATACACACACACATGTGTTCTCTCTTCTCCTCCTTGTGGTCTTCTTCGGCTCTCGCTCGGGCTCCCTTAGATGGAGAGAGTGCACGCGCGCAGTAGCGAAAGAAGGAGGCGCCGCGGTTCTCACGCGAGAAAGGGGCCCGAGGGCGAGAGCGAGGTTTTTAGCCCGAGTTCCTTCGTTCTTGCGTCTGCGCCGGAGAATGGTAGGTAATATCGGCTGGTGGTGCGCGCGCTTGTTTCGAGTCTGAGTGCGTGGGTGCGTGCCGGGAATCTGGAATTATATGCCGGGGAAGCGTATAGACCCCCACCCCTTCCAGAGAGAGAAGTTTTTTGTGCGTTGGGAGGAGGCGAACGAGTCGTAGCTGGCTTGAAACCCGTGGGATATGAAATGAGCTTGGGTGCCTGCTATCGTCAATCTTTTGTAATATTGGCTGCGATCATTTCGTTTGATGATTTCATTTAGAGTTTTTGAATTTGTTATTGTAGCATTTTTTCATATTTATGTCGTATGGTTAAAATGATATAGATACATTGTAGTCGCTTGTGGTTTGATTCGATACAATGATCAGTGATAAATGATAATTGGACAAAAGTATAATATAACTAGTGCACTGATAAAGTCTTGTCGATAGGAAAGAAACCAATTCCATTATATACCATTACGTTGAAAATTATTCGATAACTGCTCTCTAAAGGAGACTGTGATTGGAAAAAAAGTACACGATTCTATATACTGAAAAGAACGCGTGATTCGATTCGATTGGAGTAATGACCCGACCGTACGGTATGGAACGGGGAAAAAATGCAATATTCATGCCGCGTAGAAAAATTGTGAAAAAATTCTCGTTAAATATGAGTGACGGGCAGGTACACCCTCCCCTCCCAGTCCAGTACAGAATGAAAATTCAATCTGAGAACTAGTGAGCGACAGAGAGAAAGAGACAGCCTTTGATGAGAATTCAGTTAGAAGCTCGGGCACGTACAAAGAGCGAAAGGAAGATTGAGGTGTCGAGTTTGTTGATTGGATTGAACGCGCGCGTGCTGGAAATTTTGATTGCGCGCTCGCGCGCTGCTGACATTGCTGAAAGACGCTAATCTACGACAATGGAATAGAGTTTCTCTTGTATATCTGGTTTTCTACGCGTGTGTCGTTTAGGTACACACGAAAATTTACGAGCTTGCGAGGGGTGAAAGGTTCCAGTGAAGAGTTTTTATACTAATGAGGGATAATGACGCGCCGTTTTCGTCTGTAATGAACGCGTAATAACTCAATCAAAACTTTTACCCGCGACGTTTACCTCATTAGTATCGCTGTTATTTATTAATAAAACGGTTATTAAATGGCAGCTCGCACCCGGAAAAACACTAAACCTTATAGTTACGAAATTATTCATGCAGGATTATACGAGGCTGAGAAAGCATTAGAGATTGTCATACAGCAGACTGGCGACGACGAAAACGGTCAAGTGACATTTCTTCTCTCTCGGACAGTTGAGACCGCATCTTCGCCTCGACAGAGAGAGACGGTCGAGAGAAGATTGGCTCGTGTTTGTCGTGGTCTCATGCCTTTAGAACTCGCGCGCGGAAATACTGTAGTTGACTGACGTTATGTAAATTGCTATACCTTTGGGTCGTTGAACTGCCCTAACTTGTAATAAGACTTGAAATTCGCACTTTGCTATTTTCAGCAGTCGCGGTGGTGTTTCCATGTGCTTAAAAGAATTTCCGTTCAAAATCTATACTAAAAATACTGGTGAAATATATATACAGTGTACCGTTTCTCAACGTATATAAATTGTATACAGGAAAGAAAATTCGTACGGTATTATATTATGGCGTGTATACCCAACCCATTGTGTTTCAACATTGACATATCGGCCAATAAAAATATCTATTTACTCTCCTTTCATTCCCTATCACAAAGCCTAACCGCTATAAAAGCCTCGAGAGTAATATCAAACCAAGCCGCGCGCTATCAAACCGCACACACACGGTCATCGACTCGTCTTCCCTCCACCAGTGACCGCATCACACACGAAACCTTTACGCAACGACATTCGAATCGCGCTCCTCGCTCGATCGTTTGACCTACATTAATTTTCCCCACCGACTGTACACCGCGAGCGTCCCGTTTGTCGGCACGCTGCAGAGTATCTATATACACACATTCGATTTATTACGTCTTTCGCACTCGATCGAGAGTAGAATTTCTTCGAGCGCGCGCGAGTGTAAACTCAGTTTTATTTCACTCGATGCAACTTTCAGTTTTAATGCGATATACAAGTTGCCCGGACTTTTATACGGAATTTATACGGCGCTTGTGTGTATATGTACAGAGGAAAATGGAATCTTGGACGGCGGCCGAGGCGAGATATAGTGTATTTTTAAGGCGGCGAGGTCGACGGTATTGATAAAGTTATAAGGTTCTCTCTCTCCACGGCGAAATTTAGTTTGGAACAATTTTCTATGGCTTTGAAAGATTCCGCAGATGCTTTTCCGCGTTTGAGTTTGTTGTAAATGTTTTCGGTATTCGGGTCGTTGAACAAATAGTACATAAATCTACGCGCTCGTGAACGTAAAATTCGAATGCATGCATATGCCGCGCTTGTAATTTATGCGCGAGAGATCCATCTGGAAAAATGCACATTTTAGCCGCGCCTGCGAAACGAGGCAAACACCGCATTTGCATATAAATCCGGCCTAAATACCCGGGCACATCGCGATATATTCCGCGCATAATTGCCCCAATTTCTCATCGGCACGCTCTCGCATATATATACTCTAAACGAGCGCGCGCACACAACAACCCCCGAAATTATAAATTACACGCGATAAACGGAGCGCCATTGAAAACGCATAGAAACCAAACTAGAAGCTCGTGAATACCTTCGCAGAAAAGAAACGACGCCCCTCGTGTCTCGCTGAAAAATCGCGTCGCATCAATCCTCTCGAAAACACACACTCGTGCGTGGTTGGCACCCCATAAAACCCCGCGGTGTCTCCCCCCCCCCATATACGCACAGGCATTCTTCGTTCATTCATGCGAAGAGAGAAAAGTGATGCTTATATATACGCGTGCGCACGAAAATATATCCGGATCCGCCGACGCGCGAGGGCGGATGCGTATATAGGTATATGTACAATGTGTCTGGATATAGGTAGGCAAGAGCGACGGAAAATCCTAAGCATTTATGTGGAGCGAAGCCGGGGGATCATTTATCTAGTTTAATGCCAGTGCGTTGACGAGAAAGAGAGACGCGAGCGACGAAAAATGCGAGCATTAGGAGCAAATGGCTCGAGGTGCGAGGAGGGTATATATATAAGTATAGGAGGGGGTAATCGGGCTGGCTATTCAGAGCGCATTGTCGATTGGTGTCTGTGTGGCCGGCGATGTCATCTGGACGACGGGATGTTTCGTAATGTGTTCAAATCTCGAATTTAATATGTAAAATGCGTGATTGGAGCGATGGATTTGTTAATTAAACACGTCTTGTTTTTCATTAATAGCTTTTTTATTTCAGTTGCAATAATTTTGAAAACGTTTGAAACTTTTCAAAATTAACAATTTCATTGTCTTCTTATGCCACAATTTGTAGACAAAGCCAGGAATAGCTCGCAATTTCGTTTTCTGTAAAAGTACTGAATTCTAAAACTTTTTAGTTAGAAAAATTGTTAAAAACTAAAATGTTTTATAGGAAAGGTGCTAGAACTATAAAATTTAAAATAGTTTTAAAATTTCTCTACTTTTTGACATAATTGGTCCCTAGATATTAGAAATGTTGAAAAATTACATTGGACGAGCAGTAGCTAACAAGTTTTTTAGAAGAGTGCATCCAAAATAATTCAAATGAAGCGTAGTACATTATTAATAGTGTTTATTATACTAGATTGTTTTCTATCTGTAAACGCCTGCAACGCAATCGCTAAAGATGAAGTTAACGCTGATTGGTTTGATGGTTGGTTGAATATACTTCAACAACACTTAACGTTGGTGATACAACCATACAAAATCCTTGTGTTTATAGATAATATGAGCGAATCGCGAAATGTTACATGTAACAACGTATTAAAAACAATTAATCGTGAAATTCCAACCTCTAATTTTGAATTAAATATATATAATGTATCGAGTGCTGGCGTTAAAGACACTAAGTCAACTTTGATAGGTTTTACTAAAAAAGAGTATATACCATTATGTATAACTTTATATTCTGCGCGCAAAGAGTATGATACAGAATATTTAAGGAATATAATTGACATATTTGAGGTCGCATTTCCAAACACTAGACGACCAAAATTTTTGATCACTTTCTTTAATGACTACATAGTTGATAATATCTTCTTTCGAAATATTCTCGAATATGCTTGGGAAAAAAAGTTTCTAGATATTTCAATAATTGAAATAAAATGGAATAATTTATCCAATATTTATTCTTACAATCCTTTTCATAAACAATTAAACGAACAACAATTCTCATCAGAAGTTCAAATTTTCCCAAACAAATTGAAGAACATGAATGGGTATCCTCTGAAATTACTTGGCTGCTATTATCCACCATTTATGAA
>UXGD01000060.1:105811-123257 GCA_900474315.1 Torymus auratus
ACAAATTGAAGAACATGAATGGGTATCCTCTGAAATTACTTGGCTGCTATTATCCACCATTTATGAATTTTACAGAAGATAGTGCTTTAAACGGTGTAAAGGCAGATGATATTTTTTTTCCTTTAATTATTATCACTGCAGAATTGATGAATTTTTCTATAAAGTATATACACTGTATGAAAGGAAGAGCCACCTTACATGATATCATTAAAGCATCAGAAATATATTTTAAGAAAGATGAAATAGACGCTTTATTATTACCGATGCCGTTCTCTGTAAGAATGCAAAATGTTTCTACTTTAGCTATAGATCAGGTCATCGGAAAATATGTGGCAGTTGTACCAATTTTGTTTGTAAATATTGAAAAAGATATGAATGGTTTATTCATGTATTTTTTGCTCATGATATCAATTACAATAATAATTACAATATTTTTGGCTTTTGAAACGAGATATTCCAAGATTAAAAACAGAGAACTTTCCGTTTACAAAATTTTTGAAACTCTACTTGGACATCCCATATTTAAATTTCCGAAGAAAACAGTACATAGAATAATAACCATAAGCCTTGGTATTACATTTGCAACTCACTTTACTTATTTTTATTCGGTATTCGTAGACACGAGTATGGTGTTAATGGAATCGTCTTTGAATACCTTTGAAGAAATGGATCAATCTAAATTTCAACCTTATGCCAATGTAGCTAATTTTAAGTTTTCTTTAAATAATGATGACAATCAAATCATAGAAAGCATAAAATCAAAAACAATATTAATTACTGACGAATCAAAATGTATGCTTGAATTAAGAAGAACCAAAAAGGCTTTCTGCATAATGATAGATGTTAAAGCTTACTACGAAATAAAAAGTTGCTTAGATTCTGACGGAAAACCCGTTGCAAGAATGGCAAGCGCTATATTTTCTGAGCAACCAATGGCGTATTATTTAAAGAAATATTCACCCTATTATATGGAATTCAACCAATTATTTCGACGATTTTACGAAGCGGGACTTGAAATTAAAGAAGATACTATTCGAAAGTTTAATAGTCCACCAGAAGATCTAATTCAACATGTGGATTATAGCACCAGAAACCTCTCATTGATTATAATTATTGGAAATTTGTGTTCTTGTGTTGTATTTATTATTGAATTGCTTGTAAATAAATTCGAAAAAAAGAAGTGTAACCGTTTGTTCCATTACGTTTGAAGTGTTCCATTACGTAAAGTAAATAAAGCTTTAAAGATGCCGAGAGTTCTGCGAGTTTTTGAAGGAGTGATCTTTTAGTGAATTCGTGAAGTGGATTTGCAGTTTTTCGTCTGGATAGTATGATATTTTTCACTATTATTTTTGATATTGCATTAATGTGTATTATAAATAAAAATCGTATATAAATAAAATCTTCACAATGCCTCGCCACTTTCTTATATCAATACAATATCCATCCCAATTTCTTATAAAGACCAAATCCAAGCTCATTTTAATAATCACGCACAATAAATCTCTCCAAACCAACCAACACAACCAAAGACCTACCACAACAATCAATAAACAAAAGCCAAGCCGATAATCTACCCTCGAAGGGTTTATATACCCGCCAGAAAATAAGCGATCTTCGCGTCGTACAGTCGAGCTGCTCTCTCGCGAGCGTGGAGAGCAAAGAAGAAGGGATAAATTGCGGCAGGATCGCGGGGAGCAGATTGCTCCCGAAGGCTACGACTCTCGTCGGCTGACCCCGAGACCTTCGCGTTCCCCTCGTCGTCGTCCCCGCTGCTGCTGCATCGAGTGAAAAAGAGAAGCTGCCCTGCGCGTTCACTCTCTCTATAGTATATACACACACATACTTATATACCCGCGCGGTCCTTGTCTTTCCGGAACGCGCTCCGGAACGTTTTCTCTCTTTTAATCTGCGATCGCTATCGCGCGCGCGCGCTTCTTGAAATTCTTATGCGTTTTCTTTGTGGATTTTTCTGCGCGCTTTGTCCGCGTGCGCTCTGCGGCCGTTTCTTTCGGAGCGCGGGATCGAGATATGTATACCTTTTCTTCGTTAGCGCGTGTGCTTATAAA
Source organism: Torymus auratus (assembly GCA_900474315.1). NCBI lineage: Eukaryota > Metazoa > Arthropoda > Insecta > Hymenoptera > Torymidae > Torymus > Torymus auratus. The sequence continues at coordinate 107,878 of UXGD01000060.1, forward strand.
TGCAGCTTAACGATGTGTTTTTCAGACGGCAGTCTGTATAAAGATCGCGCGACGGTAATTATACCGGTCTCAAGAATGAGAGAAAAACTGATCTGTATCTTCTCTCTTTTTTTCTTCAACAGCATAGGAATAAAACTCTGTAGCCACATTGATATATATGAAAAATGTACGAGCATGGTTTCATTTTCTATCTTTACACCATGTACATTACACATATTTACAGCTTAATACGATTACACCAGATCCACGCCAGCACGGTAGGGACCGACATCCTATCCGCTTCCCTCGATAATCGAAAAAGCTATCTCGCTAATTGACATCCGCGCCTCGATAGATAAATGTATATTCCGTAATTGAAAGCGATATTACGGGGGAAAAACGATCGCGCTATATTTGTACCCGCGTAATTCAGGTCGGCGAGTATAGAGCTCTGCTGCAAGTGGCACATCACACGTGCATGCGCGGCGAGGAAGTACGAAATCGGCGCATTACATTGCTAAATCGCTGCGTTTACGCGCGGACGAACGAGCGAGGAAGGACTCGCGGCGCGTAATTTGGTAAATGCGTTTGGTATGGCCGCGAGGGGTGATGTTATATTGCGCTCATTGCTGTTTCCCGGAATTGAGCGGTTGGAACGGGCGGCAAATGATGGGAAGGAAGGAAATACATAATTTTTTGTAATGTAGGTTGCAAAATGGTCGGCTCATTGTGTTTGAGTTTTAGTTAATTTGTTTAATTTATTAACTATTAAAACGTAAATTAAGCATCACTTTGTTATACACGCCTCATACAAATCAATGACTTTATGAACGTTTGCGATAGATATCAATTCGAGTTATGGCCTATTCATAGAGTATTAAAAGAATATTGAAAACAGTAAAACCGTGTAAATTATTACATCTGGAATTACGTAAGCACGCCTCTCCCGCCTATACGAATCGAATATAACCTCGGCCTGCGAGTATGAAATAACAGCAATCGTAGCGTGTCGTATAGAATTATTTCAATTACGAAATCTCATCAATGACACTTCTGTCAGTGGCACACTTCTATACGCGCGTCTGAGCTTCTGCTACGCAACAACATGCTTAACATTGCAAATTCACGTATACACAAACGCTCACGGGGAAAATGGGAATACCTATATATACATCCAAACGCATTCGCGCCGCTGACGCTGCTAAATTTTTAGGCACACAAACACACGCGCGTGAAATCGTGATTTATGCTGTCCCCCTCTTCACCTCGAGGCGCATATACATTATGTATGCCAACAACAGTCTCTCTCTCTCTCTCCCGATCGTGTATATAGGCAAATCCATACCATATTACGTACAGTTGGCGTTAAAGTGGACCTCCGATTTTTTCTGCACGCGTCATTTGATGGTCATTTCCTTCCTTAATCCGTGCGACGTGTATCAGCTTACACACTCAAGAGAGATCGAGCGCGGGGGCACGCGACATCTGTCAGACTCGGGCGCAAAAAAGTGCGCGTATCATGCTATATTCATATATATGCGCGAGCGTGTAGGATGGACAATAGGAAATACCTATATTATACCCCCTCGCCCTAATTTGACCGATGCGCGCGTGTGGCTCTATATCCCCCCCTCTCACGCAAATGCGCTTGTAATGGATGCGCGCGAGCGCGTAAAAAAAGGCGGAAAATGGATTTCCGAAAATAAAGGAGACGCGCGTGTGCATATGCTCGTCGGTGTGTAAACATATCAGAGGTGGGTCATACGCGTGGACGGTTTCGTGTGTTTGCGTTTGGTTATTTTTTTTTTTGCTTTTTCTGTATATATGTATGAAGGATGTCCCTTTTCGACGGTTCGTAAAAAAAAAGGTCGAATCAGCTGTGCGCGTGCAGGTATGTCGCGTGGAGTATAAGCGATGTTTATGCGAGCGCGTGCGCGCGTCCCCTTTTTTCGGTTCTATCATTTTTTAGGGATAGACAAAGGCTCGTGCACTCGGACACGCGTATAGGTCAGGATATATATTTATACGTCGACATGTGGGAATAAATCAATATGCGATATAGGAAAGTGAAAGTAGCGCTGTGTAAAACTTTATTTCAATATCAGGATACGTGGTTTCTTGATAGCGGTAATTAGTAAGTATAGATAGCGAGTATATAAATGAATGTTTAGTTGATTTATGACTAATACTATATAGTTACGGTGTACACGGCGAAAATGAGTTTTGGCAATTTTGTTCGAACGATAAATTTATACTCTAATATTAATAAAAAGTTCATTTTTATTTAATATTCGTTTATATTAAAATATTGAAATTCATAAATTTATATAAACTTATAATAATTTGGAATTAAATATGTGTCACTTCATAATTCAAATTGCACATGGGATAGCAATAGATCATGTATCAGGAAAGTCACAAATTTATTGTACAAAAATATTTTGCTTCTATATTTGATATTATATTTAAATCATTTCCTAATTATCCATTCTACATAGCCTTAACTAGAAAATTCAACACAGCTATACTACGTTTCAAAAGCGCACACATCATCGAACCCGCAACGAAAGGAACTCGTTTCTTTCATTTCACTATATACGCTCCTCACACGCGCTCTATTTTTATCGCTCTCCCCATTTTCCTATCTCTCTATACCGCCTCCTTCCATACCCGCTTTTTATTTATCGTTCTTTTATCTATACTCGGCCTCACAATGGACCTCGACCGTATATATACATACACACAGACACACTACCGTTGCGCTCGTGTGTACTTAGGACCGCGCATATGTAACGTAAAAAAACGAAAGAAACCCAATGAGAGAAAAGGGAAGCGGGCGGCGTAGGCAAATTTTCTCGTATCTCTCTCTCTCTTGCGCCGCGCGTCGATGCGGAAATTTATGGGCACGTGTGCGCTTGATCGCATTTAAAGCGTGTAAATAGATCACGCGGGCTAGAAAAAAAAGGGTTCGCGCGCGTGTGCGCCATAAATATTTCCGGACTCGTAAATTCGGAGGAAGGGAAGACAGCATCAGGGGTGAAAAAAGCGAGAGAGCGGTGCATTATTTTATTGAGGGACAGTCTTGAGGAAGGACGCGCAATATAGGCAGATGGTGTTTTGATAGTTTTGGAGAGGCTTCCGATTGAAAGCACGTGCGGGGAGAGTTTGTCTGTGTGCTCGCGATTTTACGGTTGGGCGCGAGCGATTTGTACGAAAGTTTGATTTGCGAGGTTTGTGTGCATTATCTACTGTTTGGGTTCGATGCTTTATTCGGGCTATGGGATCGTGTTGATTGATCACCGGTAGGTATATAAAAAGTAAAGGAAACAAATACGCTGGTTAAATTTGAGCCACACTACTGCATATAAAATATTTTCGTATTATAATATGTTCAAAAAAAGATTTAAAAATCCTTTTTTGAAATGCATAGTTCATTTCTATTCACATCGCGTCCTACTTGACAAATATTCCTTTTTCGACACATCACCGTCTCCATTTTTATATTCACAAACCACAAATGTATATATTATTCAAATACAGCAGCTCCATACCGATCCTTACGTCTTTTTTTTCAGTGTAATATACTTTTCTCCCCTCAGATCCGTCAAAAACCAACATCAGAGCCGTCGCCGTAAAAATCTCTCGACTGCGGCCATATTTCCCCCGGAAAAGGAATAAAAATTCCACGTGCGCGCGACGCGGAAGCAATCCACGAAACAGCTTCCGGACCCCATTAAACTCAATCCGGTGTGCGCGCACGCGCGGAAGGTGACGTTTCGCGAGACGAGGATAACGTATAGTCGCGTATACGCTCGTGAATACCAGATCGCGCGCCACGCTCAAATATATATAAATATTATAACGTCGCGGGAGTTATGTTTGAGAGGTTGACGTACGATGGAGATAGCGTCGTGGGTTCTGCGGGGTTTTGACGGAGCGATCTCTTAGTGAATTCGAGATGTGGATTCGAAATGACTTCCGAATATATATGATGTGATTTGAAAAAGTAGTTTTTCGACTGGGTAGTATCATATTTTTCACTATTATTTTTGTCATAGTATATTAATTGTTATTATCCTGAAAAAATGCTTGTCGTACAAATTTAATTTTTTATAACACACATAATAAGAAAATAAAAATAGGACAATTATTTCGAATAGAAAAATACCGCTTCATAAGTGAATTCATGCCAAGACCATCCCTACTTCAACGAGTCTCTAATAAGCTCATCGCTACACTCACTCCTAAACCACCGCAGAACGTAAACACCAACAGTTCCGCACGAAAATAACAGAGCCCATCGACTGCTTCACCTTCTCTCTCTTATACTCCACGGTATAGTCGCAAATAGCGTGTTTTCTCTACTACCGCACTCTCGCGCTCGAGGACATACGAACGGCGCGATTACACGGCCAATTTGGCCTGCGCGCATTGTCCGCTATATAGCGTGTGTCGAAACGCTCGGGCGAAATCGAACGCGCATGCGCACACACTTTCATAAAACGAAATCGCGCGCGTTATTTTCGCCGTCTCGTAGAAAGAGCAAGCTGCTGGGGTATTGGGAAAGCATTGGGTACAGAACGCGCCGCGGCTGATATGTCCGTGTGAAGGTGTATGTAAAAGGCGAGCGAATGCAAATGCGAGGCGACGCGGTGAATGGAAAAGGGATTTTTTTATAGTAGTTGTTTGTTGATTTAGTGTAATGCCCGGGTGGTAGCGAAAGGGGGTTCGAATGGTGTGGTATTGATTGAAAGTGAGCGAACTGATGTTATAATGCAATTGCTACTGTGGTTTTGTATTAGAAGCAATGTAAGCGGGATGTTATTTCTATAATGTTGCATAAGTTTGTCCTTAATCCTCTTCTGATGTTTAGAGTACCACTACAGATTTATTTCAATTTGTTTTCATTTGGTTTCTCTTTGAATGAATCATTACTTTAGCGTTAGCAAACGCATTGTTCTATGAATTTCGTAATTCTATCGCTACAGGCGTGACTCATTCTACCACAGCAAATAAACTTTTGATGCATTGATTTTGCATGCGATAAATAGGACACGATTCATATTACAAACTATAGATAATTTACTAAGAAATCTTTCGCTTTAGTTCATCAAAAGCGTAGCAATAATCGTGCAATTATACAAACAGGAGAAAACTTCTCATATATACGGTCCAATTTACATTCCAACATCCGATATAAGCTCACAATCAAAGGAAAATCACTCTCGAAAGGAAAAACCTCCCATTCAATCACAAATAAGGATCCTAATTCGCTTCATTTCGCGCAGACAGACACACCGCGCGGGTTCGCACGATTGTTGCGATTGTTTTCCCGACTCGCAATTGCACGCGCGGAAACTCTCCCGCAGTCGAAAGCGTCCAATCAAACCGAAACGTAGGTACACACACACAACCGACAATTATCATTGAGCACTCGCTACATACATTCTCTCGCTCTCTCTCTCGCAACAGCGACCAATGTGTGCAACTCGCTCGATTTTCAAGCGCGACAAAAACGGGGAAACGCTATTGGCATGGCGCAAGGCACGTATGAGCAGAAGCCAATGGCCGTGCAAAATCACGCGTTATATGCGATGACGAAGTGCGGGCCCGCGAGATCGCTCGAGATATATATAAATATGCGTATGTATAAAGTTCACCGACGTCGTTGCGTTGTGCAATGGGTGCGTGGCCAGCATGCTAAGCGTATGAGATGTGTGAGTGCGTGTATGTATATAGTAATGACGGGTGTGTATAAGCTAGTTTAGATTTTCCGATTAGTTTTGGTGGCCGCAGGCTGGATTACGCGCGGTCTGGGAGAGCGGAACAATCGGTTTTTCGATGTTGTAATTGGGTGATAGGATATTTTATTCGGTTTCAAAATTTTTCTGTGGGTTTATCCTTTTATGGTCGTACGTGATTGATGTTATGAAAAATGCTGTTGTTGGTAATAGAGCGAGGTATAGTTATCTAGTTTTTGTAGGAAAATCTTTTAATTAATGTGATGAATTCCAATTTCGAAGGGAGTGTATTATCGAAAAATGATATTTGCTTTATATTTTTATCAAATAAGATATTTGCTTTATATTTTTATCAAATAAGATATTATGAACGTACTGACGAATTTCATACGATATATAGTTACTTCCTAAACGCAACTTGCTAACAGTAATTGGAATTAAATTAGACCATAAGACTCGAATGAATAACGAGAACCGACTGTTACGAAATATTCTCGGAAAACGCGTATCGCGCGGCCTTAATTAATCCAATTTTCATATACCAATCTTCGTTATACCACCATCTGCGGGCGGGTATCGTATTTCCTTAGATACCGGAAAATCGATCCCCAAGTCTTACATACGAGACCTTTGGGTCCTTAGTCACCTAACACCCCTATTATTAAATTTAGTCTAGTAAAATTACCGTTTACACATAAATATCTAAAATTCAGTATTTACACAATAAATTGAAGCAATAAACAAAAACGAAATCGCTGAAAAAATCCTTTCACCCGAACGCCCAAACTCCCCAAACTCTAAATCGCCATCAAAAAAGCACCGTCAATCCGCCTCGTCAGCGATTGAAACGTCGAGAAAAACATCATGCCTCTCGCGCCGAAAGCATCAAAACGAATTATCGGGGAAAAAACGCAGCCGTCAAAAACGCGTAATACACGCACCAAAAATCACCCTTTCGAAACGTCAAGGGGAATCAATATCACCGCGCTGCCATGTCGTCATATACCAGCAACCCCCCTATACTATATGCAATTGCCGAAAAACTTCCTAAAAATGCTTTCCACCGTTTATCGACTCCCTCTCTCTTTCTCTATACCTGCACAGCTGTCGGGTTTCCCTCTCGCTCGGTCGCCGAGAAATCCGATAAAGATCACAATTAACCCCCTCTCTCTCTCCCTGAAATAATGGCTCTCGAAGTCCGGATAAAAAAGTGAACGCGCGCGCTTGCAGACTGAGTTAATCCGCAAAAACGCGGGCTTGCGCTCGCGTGCCCTTTTGTGTCGCGCGCGCGCGTTCTAGCGCTCCTGCTACCCTTTTGCTTTCTCTGTCTGATCCCTTAAAAGCTAGTTTATGTTGCCTCGTCCGGACAAGTACCGGCAGGGGGGCTACCAGAGAGCGAGTCTGCGGAGAGGATCTGCACTTTGATCGTGCAGGAGGTTTTTTACGTTATTGAATTATATTGGTTTTAATTTGATTATTATAAAATATAAATATATATAAAAATACGTAATTCTTTTTTGTAAATTTTGATATTTTAATTTGATAATATTTATATGATTACCATACATTTCAAAATAGAATTATTGGAAATTAATGTATGTGATAATATTAAACTGAAGCCTGTCACATTTAATGACAGCCAACGCGAAGTGCATGTCGATATCGATACCGTGTAATTACAATAATCCCATGCGCGTGTGAAACCGAGTAAAGTAGGTGATGATGCATCCTATACGAGCTTATATACTGAAGTAAGCCTGCATATATATATACGCGACTTGTCAGTCGATCCCGCTGTATCTTCTAACTGTATAACTTTCAATTATACACGCGCATGCACTCAAAACTTTCTATTTCGAATTTTATCTTATACCCATGCAGACCTACCTTTGAAAATCGAATACTTGTTTCCAAAGCATTGCATTTATCTAAAAGTCAAATGTTTCCTCCAGCGCAAACGTGGAAAAATGAGGCGTACATACGCGCGACGCTGAAAAAAAGAACGTCGAGGGAGATACACATAGAGAAAGGCTTGAATGCATATAGTCGCGTATGGGGTGAGCCGAAAGTCACCTTTTTAACACACGCGCTTGCGCTGGCTATTTACCTATACGCACGTGTGGGCCGTCCCATTGTCGCGCGGTAACGACCGCGTTGACATTTCGTTTTGTCATGGCATTTGCATAATTAACCCTGCCCCCTCGAACGAGAATCGAATTCCGCCAGGGTTGCTGCAGCTACAGCAACGTGTCTTTGCATATACATGCGATTTGAAAATGTCTCATTTGTATAAATGACCTTCGTTTACGCTTATCAGATGTTTCATTGAACGCCGCTGGTGCGAAATAGTCTTTATCTCGACTTTATGCATGAACAGATCTTGTTTGACTTTTTGTGTACGCTAATTTTTTTAAACACTTTCACCCCTTTCGCTAATCAATTATATTACACAGCTCCGATGAAAAAAAAGAACACCAAAAGTTTTTTTTCAGCTCATTTATTATACTCTGAATTAATTCCTCACTTTTGTCTAACCAAATAGGATTCATTTTTTACCTCTCCCTAAACGCTCTACTATACCGCAAAAAATTTCCCTCTACGTATACCATCATCCGTAACCCTTTCCCACCGCAAAAAAACAATACCTCTATCAATATCCCACACTCCTCTCTCCCTCTTTATCTTCGTACCCGCACATCGCGCGCACACCCAATAAAATTGAACTTTTATCTCTGCAGCGAGGCCGCAATTTTTCGCGCGCCCACGCACCGCTAACGCTCCTCTCGCGGAAAACCCTCGGATTCCAGCGCTATAAAGCGAAAAGCATCTCTCTCGCTCTGTAAACAAGGCCGCGTCGCATTCCTCGAGACGACTCCGAACCGGCTCTTCTTCTTCCTCTCCTCTCTCTCTCTCTCTGACTCTATACTGCGCGTGCGCGCGGGCGAGAAAGACGTGTGTGACTCACGTGGCCGCCGGTGAGGTCCGCTCGCTCTTCGCGCGAGGAAGATAACTTTTCCTGCGCGCGTGCCTTGTCATCCCGTCTCTTTCTCCCTCTTTCTCTCTGCGTATACGGGGATAGTCTCAAGAGGTATACGTTTAAGAGGGACTTTGGCTCGCCAAGAGGGAATTGACTTGCCTCCGATGAAATATTTTCGGGCTTTGTGAGAACGACAGTTGTGAAAGAGGGGTATAAGTACAAATGGACGGTGTGGGCTTTTCTCGGTTTTTCTTTTCATGATCGGAGGGATTCGTTTTTCGGGATTGGATTTGTTCTAAAGTTGCGCTGCAGAGAAGTTTGATGGATTTTTTTTCGAGCGGAGAGGCTTTATAACTGTATATAGCGCGAGGGTAATTTTTCGTTTTGTATGCTGTGATGGTATAAAAGTCGCGATATTGTGTGCAAATTGGATGGATGTAATTAAATAAAAATGACGCGGTTGATTATCTTTGGTAATTGCATCGCAAATTGCAGGTTAATTAATGGGCCTACGTTATTACACCGCGCGGTTAATTGATAAACCCGATTTTATAGTATGGGAGCACCGGTACTAAATTTCGTTACGAAAAGCTGTAAAGTCGTCGAGATGCTGTAATAACGTTATTATATATAGTGTTAAAAATATAAGGTAATTGTTTATTGAAATGTTTTTATCAAGTGCTACAAATTGTGTATTTAATATTATATACGCTTCGGAAACTACAGAAAACACTGTTAGGTAATTTGTTGTTGGGCTTCTGTTGCGCAGTCAATACAACACCGGGATAAATCAATTTGTCTTGATTCAATCGCAGGAAACGTCGAGTTTGTGTCTTCTAAAGAAGAAGAGTAACAAAAGCGTTTATTGCAATCATTTCCGCGAATGACAAGTGATTAAATTATTATGAAATCATTCGAATTAAATACCACTAGTAGACATTTATTCATATAAACATTTTATAGATTCGAACAGTTGATAGTATATATTTAATATTTTTCATATGATAATAATTACATAATTATCTCGCTACTAACACATAATTCAAACAAACATCTGCACAATAATTATATAACCGTTTCATCAAAAACTAAAACCATCCACTCCATCGCGCCGCAATAACCAACGTGTATAGACGATGAAAAAATCTAGCGCGCACTCGCACTCTAATAAAATTCCTGCGCACACGCTTATTGCCAACTCCATCCGCACACGTTCCCCTCCTGCCCTCCCTCCATTTTTCCTTTTCCAAACCCAGTTCAACGACTCTCGAGTTATTTAAAGCCTCGTCGCGGTGCGGCCCCTACTCCCTTCCCGAAACGCTGCAGCGCGACGCAACCCTCGCTCGCGCCGCCGTCGACCTGCAGTCGCGCGCGACCCCCTGCCGGTATATATATTTTTTTTGTCGCGCCTTGGACAACGTCGACCCACATTACTTTTTTTTTCTCGCCCTCGCGCGCGTGCTCGCACTAGCTAACGGGATTTCGATCTATCAATTTGTACGCCGCGGGCTGTGGAAAAACGTTTGTGTTTGCGGAGAGAGAAAGATGGTAATTTATTATGAGTTGGTCAAACACAGCGAGGTTCGGTGAGGTTTTTTACGTGAATGCTTGTTCTTTTTGTAAAAACATGCGATTTGAAGCATGAATTTGGCTGTAATAAATTGTTCAGTTGATATATTTATTGGTTATAAAATTATTAAAAGTTATCATAATACAATTCTTCACTGATTGAATGGAAAAGATTAAGAAACGATCAAAAATAGATTTACATGCGTTCGCAATAAGTACAAAACATCTCCATGATAATAAAAGGAATGTTAAATTAAAGAATTAATCAATAAGCAATTGTGCCGCGAATACCTGCACACATATAATACGAAAATCTTTTTGAATCCAGAATAATAAATGTTTGATATTAATGTAGAGTCATTACAGTCACGCGATGTTCATGCATATAGCGTGACTTATTTTTAAGCCTCGGAGCCATTCACACGATCCTCAAATGCGAGTGGTGTACCCTCGTTTATCTTGTAGACATCGCGCGCGCGCACTATCAAAAATCCAAGTACATTATAATTCGCTATAATTTTATCCACAATAACGTTTCTCTTTGAATCCTAATTACGCGTCAATTTGTTTCGTATTACATATTGTTATACTCGAGGTTTAATTGAAGTAAATCAAACCTTCAACCGCAAGTGAGCAAGCATTAGCGAGCGAATAATATTATTCGCTATAGATTATTATCATACACGAGGTTTCGAATTACTGTACACAGTACTTTCATTGTTAATAAGAATTTAATTTTCCCATTAAAAAAAGAAAAGCAACCATTCACGCAACAAAGACAATTATTGATCATCATCCGCCACTCCACATATTAAAATGACACTACATCCTGGTTTCATTGACTCTCTATCAAAGCCTGCGATCCCTCAAACGCTCACCGATATATATCCTTTCACATTCAAATAATGAAAAGCGCGTTCGTAAAAGCCGTGTGCGCACACGTCAAACCTGTCAAAAAGCCCGTTCTATACACCTATATACACAACAACAACACGAAAAAATAAAACTAACGTGTAGCACCACCATCGGAAACTGGCAGCCGTCGGTCGAACATGTACACATACGCACATACATACGTATAGAGACGCTTGTCTAGTTGTCGATATATGCGCACGGGAATCGTAGGTACATAAACCTCCGTGTACGGACACATACGGCCGGGTACTACAAACATTTAATAATTAATCCGTCGTCGCGGGCATAGGCGAGCGGAGCGCGCGCAGTTGACTCGGCAACGGAGTTCCGGCGGCAAATACCACATGTACAACACAGGGCTGACATCGATTTTCCGGATGAACTAGAATGCCTCGGCAAATATACAGCGCCTCTAGCTCGTATCAATTCACGTATACACTTACATAACATAGCTTATCATCATTTAGGTTACCATAAAACGAAATTTCACGATACGTGTAATAATGTTGCTCGCACACTTTTGTGAATTAATAAAAAGCATTTCTAGAGATTTTTATTACTCGAGCCCTCTTTTACTGCTGCTATGTAATTTGTCTCCCTTTAGATTTACATTTATACTTCTGAATCAAACTTTTCAAAGCACAGCCATTTTAGTGCATCGCGCGCCTCTTTAGAGCACCTCTACAAGGCATAATAATTCAAACCGGAATCATAATATTTTAAACCATGGTGCACAATCAAAAATTCCCATTCAATGCCGTCATTCACAAAGAGTGCAGCAACGAGACTCTATAATACGAACCAGTAAATTTCCTCCCAACCAGACAGTCTCGAGGTTTTCATTGCATTACAATGGGATACATCCCTGCGCCACCCAATAAAAACCACATAAACTTTATTAACCATTCCTCTCTCGCAGACTCTGTCTCGCACACATACACACAACGCCCCGCTTGTACCCTGTCACCATCCATCCGTCTCGGCAGTCCAGTGCCGTATATATCCAATTACATTTTCCGCGTCTACCGCGCATACGTCCCCATCATCGCCAGAGACGCGATGTCCCACTTGGGGTCCGCAAAAGGTGCCATTAGGCGCGGGTGCGATTAAAGCTATAAATACTGTACTACGTACGTACGTATATATATACGCCTTCGTTCGTTCGTACGTCCGTTCGGTTCGTTAGCCCGTTACATTGCGGGCGGTCGTTGTACTCTCTCTCTCTCGCACGTCGGAAACTCGATTTGGACGCGACAATGGGGATCGGAAGGAGAGAGAAGGAGAGATGTGGATGGGAGTAGAGGAAGAGAGCTCTAGGCGTATGTGTATGTATATGTATATGTACGTATAGTGGAAAAACCGTTGTGTATAGGTTCTCTAGCGGCCGAGGCGTTGCTCGGGCTGGCTGTCTGTCTGGGCTTTAGAAACGTATAGAGGGAATTGAGGAAGATTAATCGAGCGTGGGATAGTTAGAGGCGCGCGCGTGGGGGGATAAAGAGGTTGGAAGGAGTTGGATTACGGAGTTTGATTAAACGTCTTTTCGGGGGATAATAATTGTTGGCTTTGTACATGTTGCTTCGTGAAGGAGGTCTTTGATTTGCCAGGGTTATAAATGTTGTCGTTTTGTTTGATAATAGAACGAAGGATTTTTTTTTTATTAGATTCATTCAAAAGTGAATGGTCAGAATTTATTATACAATGTTGACAGACGCTTTGCAAAGTTTCTCGGTAATCGAATATTCAGAAAGCTGGTTCTCATGTAACTATTTAAAACAGTTTGGCAGTTTTCCAATTACGTTACTCCGCTGCAAATGTTTCTAGCTCATGATAATACTCGCACTGCTACTACTTGTTTCTATACGTAGTGCTATCGATTGTTGATTCAGACTCTAACTTTATTCATTAAATTTCTAAATTATTCAAAATTTAGAATCGATGGAATATGATTATATAGCCAAGTTACAAAAGACAATCATAAAAACTATACAGCACACAGACCGACTTTTCTCTATACCATGAACGTAACACACAGTCGACTTTTTTTGCGGTCGTCGTGAAAACCGAAACATAATAAATGATAAGAAATAGAGCGTGTAACTGTATTCCTCCTCCGTCTTCGCCTCGTGCGCCACTTGTAATATTATACGTAGCACACGTTAGCTCCCAGGTATTCGGAGTAAAAGCGTAAATAGATGCATTAGTATATAGGCGCCCGCGCGAGTGGCCGAGTCAACGTCACCATAAATCGCGAGCTGGTCACTTTAATGCCACGAGGCTGCCAGCAGCAGCAGCGCTGCTGGAGGTTGTAGTATAGTAATAGTAGTAACAGTGACTCGTGAAAGTATACTTTCTAACGAAAAGCGGTTACCTCTAATACGATGCCTATGATTTTCCCGATAAATTTGTGCGATCGAGGAGGAGGCACTGATGTGGGCTAAATATGAATAAGTTATTAAGTTGCGCTATATTAGCGATTATAGAAGGCTGTAAATATTCTGGGAAATTGGTGGGAGGGTTGGTAATGGAGGTATATGAAAGTTAATGGCATATCGGTGTTGTTGATGCGCATTATTTTGTTCCAAGTAGAGCATTCGAATCGCGGGGAAAATTTAGAAAATCTATATTTCTCATCATACTTAGTGAATTAGCAAATAGGAATGGTATAATAAATTCTTGCAATAAATTATATTTATAGAATCGTAAAATAAAATGTTTTATTACACTGCCGCATGCGCATCAAATATACATACAAGAATGAAACCTCATTACGCGAACGAAGCGCTCGAATCAGACACAAAACCCGAACACGAAACTCGACAACGCAATATTCGTCGCTTCACCGTATATATAAGTGCGAAAAATATATACACACACATACGCGCATCCAATCTCGGCGACAATAATACGCGCGCGTCGTCCCTTTCACTTTCTTCGTCTTCTTTCTCGAGGTAAAACTTCGCGGATGATTTACGCGACGAGAAGTGAGGTCTCGCGCTGACTCATAACGGGCAGAGAAGAAAGAGGGGGAGGAGGACAGAGAGACAGAAACGCGTCTGTTCGCGCAAGCCCGTACGCGGGGATAATTTGAATTTTCGCCTTCTTTATTTCGCGCGTCGAGAGAGAAGATACATATATCTGCAGCATCCGCAGGAAATAATTAAAGACGGCGGGACGATTGTTGTAGCGATTTATTTTTATAGTTATTTTGGGACTTCTCAAGAGACCTCGTGGTATATTTGAAATTGCTCGCGGGAAAGACTTTAGATTACATTTTGGTTCGTGGAATGAAGTTGTACGAAGGTCGCTGGTGAAAAGGTCTTTGAATTCTTAAGAAAAGATTCATATAGAATGAGTTGGGGAGAAATAAAATTGATAGTGTAATTAACAAAAACATTGTTGCAAGTTTTAAACATAAGACTAACTGTGTATAGTAAATTCCTAAAATTGATAGAATAATATTCAATATAAAATCTTTATTCTATATACCAACCTTATCAAAGTCGCATCCATCATCTAAATTCCCCTAAACCAGCGATAAATCATGCCTCTTAATAAACAGTAAAACCACGCGCGGGGACAGGCCGAGCTAAGAGGGAGCCACGCTGAGAAGTAAGCACACTACACGAGCGCTAAACGGCCCTATAGCCATTCTCGAGATTTATTCCCTGTCCTCAGACTCCAAGCTCGTCGCCGACTTATGGCGACTAGAGTTTGATTGGACGAAGGGACCGTCGTGTCCCGCCGGGGTGATATATTCCGAGGAGACGCTAAGAGGCGTACCTCACGCGAACGTACGGCGCGACGAAAGTGCAATGATTCTCCGCTGCCGCCGGTGGAAGGAAGGAAGACTGCGTGAGTTATATCGCGTGTGTGGTGGAGGTGCTTTTGGCTGGATTAAAGTCGAGTGTAGAGTCAAAATTGAAATTTGAATTAGGAATGAGAATGGGACAGGGTAGGTATATAGTCAAGGCTGAAATGTGAGAAAGTAAAAGTTAACGTAAAAACAGAGGTGGACTTGTTTTCTGGAACTTGATTGTTTATGTGGAGGTGTGGCCATTGTGTTTCATGAATATTAATTTTTAAGGGGGGACAAAGTTTGTTGGTTGATGGGAAAATATTAGCTAGGGCTGCACGAGAGCGAGACAATATACAATATTTCTGTAATTATTGTCTCGCTCTTGGAAATTCTCGAAAATTTC